>CAIGRK010231062.1:0-11992 GCA_903798315.1 Fraxinus greggii
CCCCCGCTTCCAATCCTTCATCTTGCCTTGCCTGTTCCCAATGTCTGCTTAGATTTTAGTTTCCGAAATAAGTCCCCAGGAACACGCTTACCGTGCAAGGTTGGGTCAATCTCTGTCTCTCTCCAAAATTTAAGTGTTGAACAACTTGATCTAAAGTAATTCAACATGGTATCACAGCACACAAAGGTGTGGTTCAACATAAATGACTATCTTCTCGTGGACACAGTTAGCTGTTGATAACTTTTCTGCCAAAATATCACTCTCTCGAGTCTCGACCATACAGCATGCGACAAATAATGTAATTTATTTTTATCTGAGCCACAGGCTGTTCAATCAAAATGAGGAATTTCTAAAGAATGTCGGCAAGTCTTCTCGTGTAGTATTATTTATTGCAATATACAACCAACATGCTCGAGCACACACCTACTAAGTAAAAGAGACACCCTGATATTTAAGTAACGAGGGTGGGAAAGAAAATGGGGATGCTATACCATGCCACTTTTAACCTTGATATTGTCTCTCTCTTCCTCTATGTTTTTTATTACATTTAATTTTGGTAAGTTGGTTGTCTTGACATCAATAATAGTTAATATTGGTACAAGTATTTGCAAACTTTAGGGAAATTCCTCTGTTGCAGTACTTTTGTCTTCAAAATAGTACAAGCTTTTTGCTTGTGTTGTCATGATTCACTCTGTATGCATTTTTAAAATATTACTATCACACTGGCCCAATAGCCATTGTCCCAATACCAGGGACTATGATGTTGTTTTCACTCCTGACCCTTAAATTTCGCTTTTTTCAGTTAATTGCATGTGAAGTTTTAATATTCCAAGTTAATGTAGTATCAAATAACGATAACTAATTTAGTGAATATGGCTGCTAAACAGATCAAATTTCTCACACTGATGGAACAGCTGATATGGAAGACGATGAGCAGCTTTTGAGGGTAATATTGTATGAAGATGTGAGCGATTACCTGTTCTCATTAAATTCTATGGAAGCACGCTTTTCGCTCGTAGCCCAGTTAATAGATTTTTATGAAGGGAGGATTTCTAAATGGTTCGTATTTATAGTGCTATCAATTTGACTCACATTCCTGTTTGTTTTGCTGAGCTTCTTCCATAAATCTGCATTCATACAATGCTTCATAGCTGATGTATATTAATACAAGCTGCTATACATCACCACAATTAGGTAGCTTAGTAAGCATATTCCAAATATCTGAATTTTTCATATATGAAAGAACCAAGGTGGAAGTGTTAAAGTAATTGTCTGGTGGAAGTGTTAAAGTAATTGTCTGAGGGGCTGAAAATATGATCAACCGCCATATGAAATCTCGCTCAACAGAAATATGTTATGTGGGTCGTGGCCGTTGTTTAAGTTTCTGACAATTCTAGAGGGGAGAACGAGCAGGTATGGAGCTATTAATTTCTATTTCTTGTAATCGTGGAATTCGTTGTCAAGATGGATTGCCGGATGAAAAATAAGAAAGAGAGAATGATGCTGAGGCTGAAGTCGAAACCTACTAGTTCAAGGTGAAGTGGGTGTTGAATGGCTGCAAAAATCAAGACAGTTGATTTTTAAGTGAGGAAAAGACTTGGCAAATTATTTAAGTTGCTGCATACACTTAGTGAGAAAAGATGTTTTTGGTTGTCTAATACAGAATGCTTTTTTACTTTCTTTAATGTCGCAAAACCTAAACACACACACACACACACACACTCTCGCTTTAAAAAAGGATGAAAGATTCATTTAACTAAAGCCGTATGGGAAAGTATTTGCCTCTTAGAAAGCCTTTATGTTGGAAATCATTTGCCCATTATTTGGATTGTGTGAAGTTCAACAACCTCCCTTCACCCCCAAGATCACAATTAACCCTCTTTCCTGGAAATTGTTTGATGTTGGACGAAATTGGGAGTAGTCAGAACCTTCCAATTGAGACTTGCTAATTTAATGTCCTCGCCTGTCGATACTGATTTGCAATTGAGACTTGCTGACTGAATATCCTCGCTTGTCGATACTGATTTGATGTTTACACTCTGGTGCTTAATTTCTCACTTTATCTTATAACTACTGTTTAGATTACTTGTTTTATTCTTTTCTCTGTGTGCCAGGGGTCTCCCCCATGTTCATTGTACTTATCCTCTGGCTAACTTTTGGTATGTTAACAATTTCACTTTAAAATTAAGTGCGTTTTTGTCAAAGCTCATAGTTGATTATAAGCGTGGGTCCAAAGAAATATGTGGTTATAAAGTAAGAAAAAGTTGAAGTTCGTACGAAATGTGTGGATAAATATAGAGTTTGACCAGCTTATAAGCTTTGACAAACGTGCACTAAGTCCATAGGCTTTCAGTAGAGTTGGATCTCTGCAGCGTTGGAATGTATAGCTTTCTCAGCTTACCTACTCTCTCTCTCTCTCTCTCTCTCTCTCTCTGGTGTGTGTCTGTGTCTGTGCATTTATTTATGTTCTTACTGACGACAATCATCTGTAATTTGGGAGAATTTCTCTTGTTGGGACTTGTACATAATTATCTTATCGGGACGTGGCAGAATCTCTTTTGTTTTTACATATAACCTGTTTGCATTTGTGCATGTTTTTCTAATAGTTGCTTGTGCTTTTACTGTTTCCAGTTGGTTCAATATTGCTTGAGTGTCTTATATCATAGCATAAAATGTTTTATCCGTTATTTAGTCAATTGCATTATGATATATCTGTTAATAGCAACGTAATAGATACCATTCTTCTGCTCATCTAATGTTCAATGGTGTTCCATATTTATAGGGCTTGCACAAACAGTTCAAGTTGGGCTGAGAAGACTCTCAGTTTAGAGACACTTCCATACTCTATCATAGACAGTATGAGAAGAGTTCGCAATGTTCTAGTTGAAAATCAAGACAACCCTACGATTACCCCTTTGGAGCTTCTATTAAGCGGTTCAGATGACACAGATATGAGGAGTAATGCAATGAAGTTTCTTTGTAATGCTACCTTGCTTTGTTTGACAGCATTTCCACAAAATTACATATTGGAGGAAGCTGCTCTTATTGCTGAAGAGCTGTCAAATACAAAAATGAATAGATCATTCTCTTCAGTCACCCCATGTCGAGCTTTAGCAAAAATGCTATTGAAAAATAATCGGCAGGTATGCCTTTTATCTGTTAGTTGACTCTAACGTGGGGATTTATGGGAAACCTTCATTTACTGATTTCTGGTGAAGAATATTTTTATTTGACTTGAGCTTGGGACTGTGTGTGTGTCTGATAGATTTGGAGTGTCTCAGCTGCTTAATATTCAACATGGATAGTTCCTTTACAAGGCATTTCTAATTGAAAGATAGAACAATGTTGACAGTCAGATAAGCAAACTTTGATATGATGAAGCTCCTCATTTCCATTATCCTTATACTGAACTGAGAACTGACTTTAATCTAGTTGACAAAGCTGATCATCATGTTGTAGAATGATTTCATTGATATCTATAATCTGATTATTTTAATACCCCTTTTGTACTTTATTATAATAGGACGTATTGCTGTGTGGAGTTTATGCTAGGAGAGAAGCACTGTTCGGGAATATCGATCATGCAAGAAAGGTTTTTGACATGGCATTGTCCTCTATTGAGGGGCTTCCTTTGGTATGACTTAAATATTTTGTAACTATTCTCGGGTTACATGCTGTACAGGATCACTTTTAATTTACTTCAAAGCTTGTCCTTCAGAAGGCCTTGTCATATTTGTCCTTGCTTTTTTCAGCTTAATATATTTGTTAAGAATGAATAATGAATTCCCTAATATCGACGAGGCAGAATTTAATTTTCCACTACAGATTCTATTTGGTCAATACTTCCTAACTTGACAATAGAAGTTATCCCTAGCTCATCTTAGGTCCTGCTTGGGAGTTTTTTTTCCCCACCGGTTTTGACCGGTTTTGGGCGGCACCGTTTATGAGGGGTTGAAAAAATCGGTGCTTACTAGTGTTTTTGGGCACTCGTTTTGGATAGTTTAATTTTGAACGGTTCTTTCAAGTTTTGGCCGTTTCTCTCGTTCTCTTGTAATTTTACCCTTTATAAAATAATTATTTACGATCAATCTATTTTGTTCAAATTAATTTGTAAATTAAAATATATTAACTAAAAAAATTTATAATTTAAAAAATTATATTATAATTTAAAAAATACTTATATGTAAAATATTGCTTGTAAGATAAGAAAAATTACTTATAAGTAAAAAATCACTTTTATGTAAAAAATTATTAAAAAATAAAAGTACTACTAATAAGGCAAAAAATACTCATAAAATTTAAAAAGATACAAGTAAAAAAAAATTCACTTGAAGTTATTTAAAAGTAAAAAATTAACTTATAATTGTAGAAGTTACTTATAATTAAAAAATATTAACTTAAAGTTTTAAGTAAATATTTAAATTTATTTAGTTTTTTAAATTAAATATTAACTTATATATAAAAAATTATCTATAAGTAAAATATCATTTTTGAGTAAAAAAATTTCATATAAAAGAAAATTTTACTAAATGACATTTACGTAATTTTATTCTTTTAAAAAACTTTTGGTTGGTGGATAATAAACTTCCAATCATAGGTTGGACAGTTTTAAAAATCGCTGCTAGAACAACTCAAAATTGATCCGCTCATAAAAGCTCAAAACATGTACTTTAAAAAATGTTTGGTGCGGCGAAACTCCCAAGCATGACCTTAAAGTTTCTAAGTGTAGTTGAAAAATAGAGGAAAACACTTCCTGTTACCAAAGGTGTAGGATGGTGTTTAGAATTTAGTTTAAACTTCCTAAACTTTGAATTGGATGAAATTATGTGTAATGATCAATTTTTAGATCAATTGTTGGATTCAATGCATTCTATTTCTAAACATTTTTAAATTTGAAAAAGTAACTAAACCTTGAAACCATGTGCATAATCTCTAAAAACCCAAAGCAAACACAACCATAGTTATTAAGATACAGTATAAAACTGAAATAAATATTTGTTCAACCCAATCGGTATTTGATTATCTGGTACAAATTAATTGTTAGAGACTTAAGAGTATATACCCTTAGTGGATTTAATAACTAATTAAGTAAATAATCTGAAAAATTTGAGGGCATCTTGATGTATTACACTTGTGTCTTAGTGGATTTAATAACTAATTAAGTAAATAATCTGAGAAATTTGAGGGCATCTTTACACTTATGTACTTTCATATTTTAGCAATAAATAATCTTTTAGGATCAAACATTTCTTGATTACCAAAACTATCAACTACTGATTTTTCACATATGCATGAAGCAAGTAATCATTTAAGAATGAAGTGATTATCGTTAGGACAGTTTTTAAGTTCCTTAACCCAAAAAAATCAATATGCCTTGTTTATAATATATTAATCTTAAAGCATAAGTATGTGAAAACTTAACGTCACTCACTGCTATATCATCTTAAATTGTATAGGCTTGATCTCATTTATGGTATATTTTTCTTGTGTTCTTATTTTTTACTCATTGAATGCTATTGTTCTTTGTTTGTTTTTAAAGAAAACTCAAGGATGACATTTTTAAGTTTTATTGAATTTTCCCAAGCAGGATGTTAGGCCAAATGCATCTATTTTGTATTTCTGGTATGCCGAAGTGGAGCTCGGAAATAGTAATGTTGGAAATTCTGACTCAGTCTCGCGTGCAGTGCATATCTTATCTTGCCTGGGTAGTGGGGCACTATATAGTCCATTTAAGTGTCAGCCATCAAGTTTGCTACAGCTTAGAGCACGCCAAGGGTTCAAAGACCGGATAAAAACGTTACGTCCAAAGTGGACATGTGGCATGGTAGATGATCATTCTGTTGCTCTCATCTGTTCAGCTGCTTTATTTGAAAAGTTGACTACTGGATTGGCCGCTGCTTTTGAAATTTTAGAAGATACTTTTACAATGGTTCTTCCTGGTGCGTTGGCTTTCTGTATCTATTATTTATTTTTATGTACTTCAAACTTTCTTATTTTTGTTTTTGTGCACATGATATTTTGTTGAACGTTTCCCACGAAAAAAAATGGTTTTATTAGAAGATTCCACAATAACCTCTTCACATAACGAGAGTGCCTAAGAAAATAAAAATCAAAGAAATGGGTTAATGATTCTATTATTTATTTACCCCCTGTTTGAGCTTTAGGGGCAAATTGTGTTTTGGAATAGTTATTTTTTGTAGAATTTGTGGTTAAAAAAATATGTAAAAGTTTTTGGTTTATGTGTAAAATTATTTTATTAGAGAATGTGGTTGAAAATGAGTTTTTGGAAAAATGGAGCCCAAACATAGGCTCAGTATACTTAAATTTTCATATTCTTTGTCATTGTGCATACAGTATAACGTTGGAAGTTTCCAACAAAAAAAAAAAAAATTGTTAGAAGATCACGGAGTGCCTAAAAACTAACAATCAATGCAATGGGCTAAGGATGATTGTCAAATTTATAATCTTCACGCACATTGCAGAAAACATATGTTCTTTTTCTCCCCGTCCAAGTAATTATAAATACTAATAGATTTGAGTATACTTAACAATCTTAAAAAAATAATAGAGTCTAGTTCTTAGAAGGTGAAGATGATAACCTTATGTTGAGTTTGCCCAGATGCACTGAGATATGGAATCAGAAATGTTGAAAAGGGAGTAGAAAATGTAAGTACTACTTATGTACGGCAGGGAGTCTAAAAGCATGCTTCGGAGTTGTTTATAAATGGTTTAAATTATAAATAGATAGAAATGAGTGGTTGATAAGTAGATAATACTCGTGGGTCTCACGAAATATGTGGATAAAAAGTGGTTTGACCATTTATAAGAAAATTATTATCAGTAGCCAAACATGGGCTAAGATAAGTAATTTACTCTTGAATGGGCTCAAATACCGACAAAAAGACAACATAAATAAACTATATGCAAGGAAGTTACTAAAAAACCAGATTCTGCCTCTACAATCTGCGACTGAAACTCTCAATGAAAGCTGAAGAACCACATGACGACCCCAAATGATGGTATTGTCTTTAGCACATGTTCTGCACGTACTTTTCTGTATTATCGATCTTATGACTATCAGGTGGACTTTATTATTAATTTTATTACTGTTGGGTTAAAAGCTCTAAATAAATTGTTATTCTATTGAGGTTGAGTTTTCCTTGGTGGTGTAAGAAAGAGGGAAATTATGGCTTGAAAATATGTTTCGTGATTGGTTGTTGGTAGGCATATGATCAGGGTATGAATTAGCGATCCATTAAGATTTCAATTCCACTATATGGAGCTGAAATTTCTCTGTTACATTTTTTTTCCTTTTTTGCCTCCTTATGTTTTAGAGAACATATATGATTTAACTGAATACTCAATTCTTGCTTTCACTTTCCTAATCAATACCTGTACTTGTAAATGATGCTGTGTATATATATATTTATAATGATGATTATTTCATACGTTTTCCATTTCAATGGCTACAACTTTTTGTTGTTTGTTATGACTATCATATGCACTTATTGCAGAGAGAAGACGGCAAAGTTGTCAACTTGAATTTCTGTTTGAATATTATGTGAGGATGCTTTGTGAAAATCATGCGGTATTTGAACTAGCAAAAGTATGGGAAGCTATCAAGAAAGGGCTGCGAATATATCCTTCCAATCCAAATCTGTACGGTGCTTTAACTGAAATCAGCGAACTTCATACTTCACCCAACAAGTTACGGTGGATGTTTGATGACTACTGTCGCAAGTAACATCTTTTATCCTTTTCTTTTCAATATCTTTTATCATCTTCTATAAGTATTTTATGAATATTTTCTGTATCCATATGTGAAGGGACTTTATCCTGTTTTAGTAAATCTGCATGACCTGTATGTATATACTTCAAATTATCAATTCTTTTACCCCCAAAATTAGTGTGAATTGTGCACTGCTGCTGTTACAGTCTTAATTGTAATTATTTGACTCTTGCGTTTTCATGATTTCCTTTCTGATAAGTAGAGTAGTTTCTGTGAAGTCGATTTGTTTCTTACTGCTATTGTTGAAAATTTGAAAATGCATTGCTAAAGAATTTTTCAACCTACAAGATGGGAAGTTCAAAATATACTTCAGAAATAAAAGTCGTCATGGCTAACTTCATCTAATTTATCCAACAGTGGATGCTCTATAATGCATATGCTTGCTAAGACTATTATGATTTGTGTTGTTTGCTTCATTATTATAGATGTTTTACAAGTTGAGAGTGTGTTTGGTGATTGAATTTGCAGCAGCAAAAACGATATTTATGTGGGGTATAGTTATTATTTTGATTAGTTATTTACACTACACTCTCAGATAATGAAATGTGAAGACCTCCATATTCTTGTTTGATATGAAAGAATATTTTCCTAAACTTGTGATATAAGATGGCGGAAAACAATTTTAGTGCTTATTGCTTGCTTGCTTGCTTTTGCAGGACGCCTTCTGTGGTTACGTGGCTCTATGCATTGTCGTTCGAGATAAGAAGAGGAGGTACCCAGCATAGAATACGTGGACTCTTTGAAAGGGCATTGGAGAATGACAAATTGCGCATTTCAGTAATCCTCTGGCGTTGTTACATAGAATATGAGATGAATATTGCATGCAATCCTTCTGCAGCTAGAAGAGCGTTTTTTCGTGCTATCCATGCCTGCCCATGGTACGACCATATCTTGCCATATACAGCACTCTTTTGTATAGTCAAATACATGCTATTTTCATCATCATGCATCAAGGAGCCCTTGCCTTCGTGAAGCTGTAGTAGTTTGAAATAATTTCTTATTCCAGTACCCTGATTGATCGTCCGTGTATCCATATGTGAAAGTAGCCTAATGAATAAAGAAAGCTTGTCAATGCTGAATGATGTTAATTTATTTACTTGAAAATTGGTTTCTCGTGTCTTCTTTTTTTTGTGTATATGAATATTTGTGAAAGTTGGTTTCTCCATCTTGTATATGTTCTGTACAGAATGTTTGAACCAGAGAGTACACTATACCATCCCAGAATTGAGTATTCTAGTTCATCTTACACGAAGTTCAAAAATATTGATGAAAACATTCTTATACTGTATAACCTACATATTTAAAAGATAAATAAAAAAATCAATTGATTAAATTCATGGTGTGTGAATGTATCATAAATGTGACGTCCCTTATATTTTTACGCGCTAATCTCTGTTGGTCACTTTAGGGTAATATTAAGATGGAAAGATAGAAAAATCTTTCTGTCAACAATGATTAATTTCCGAAACTGAGACAAATTTCGTCTCCATTTCCGGAACTTTTTTCTAGTTATTGTTATGCTTACTTCCCAATATATAACAGATGTTTAAAACAATAAATCTCTGTTGCTTCTATTTTTAACCCTAGTAATGATGAGTGTCGCTTCTCTAATTTTTCAGGTCTAAAAAGCTTTGGCTTGATGGCTTTCTCAAACTCAATTCCATACTAACTGTGAAAGAGCTCTCAGACCTCCAAGAAGTCATGCGGGATAAGGAAATCAATTTGAGGACAGATATTTACGAGATTTTATTGCAAGATGAGGCAGAATCTTGATTTTTGGACCTTCACCGTCATAATCTTGAGTCAAGCATGACTACAAGAGTCTACTAAACACTCAAATTTATTGCAGCACCCATTTCAATGCTTGTGCAGTGAGCACTGTCTTTTCTCATCTCTGACGGAAGCCTGTAAACTTGCCCAGATCATGTACAGTTGGATCCCATGATCTGTGGAACTTTGTTACAGCAAGAGCATCCCAACGGATCATGGGAACTTAGTTAAAGTAGAATAATCCCGGTGAATGCTGGAATTGTGGGCACTCATTGTATTCTCAGAGAAGGACTGGAGGACAGAGCTTATGCAATTGTCATAAATAGTCCAGGTACATTATGGTGTTGGTTTGAGATTGAAGACACCATTGGACTATCTTGTAATTTGGTTCACAAGCTTCAAATATGGCTTCTCAACTTGGAGGAAGCTTGACATTGCATGGATGATTATAAAGAAATGCAAAATGTTGAACTCAAATCGACTGGAATTTTCGATTCTGAAATCTCAATTAAATCTTATTAATTTCTGTTCTTAATTTTTTTGACAATTGTTTTGTTCGACATAACTTCTTCTACAGATACATGCTTAGACAGTCAAATTACTTGGTATTGCCATCTTCCAGCTCAAATCCCAAAAGTTCCATCTAATTTTCTCTTCCAGTCAAAAAATCAATATGAAAGCCTGCCTAGTTCCTACACAGGAAATTTTTTGAAGGCATCACTTCACATTTTTCTTAATTCTTATCTCATCGAAAATTTCAGAAGGCAACTTGATATTGAGATATATGTTGAATGAGACAACTCGATTTAGCTGGGGAAAGGTATGGGGGTAAGTTATTTCTTGACTTATGAAATATGCTTGGTAAAACAACTTACAGGTAGAAAATATATCTAATGTCTGTCTGACAACAATTATTTGAACACTCTTTTTCTATATATTCATTTTCAACGGTACATCAAACACCATAAAATATTCTTTACATAAATTCAGAACTTTTTCATGCTTTTTAGTCACATATTCTTCTAAAACTCACTATTTGTATTATGTTTTGTGACTCAAATTTCATGTGAATTGAAAGTTCGATTCATGGAGGAAGCGTAGATAATTTTGGTTTAGAAGCCCAAATAGGTAAGGATCAAATTTCATACTTATCTGACAGTTTGATTGGGAGAAGGAATTTGGGATTGAGAACTCTACATTTATAATTCCAAGATTTGGCTCATATGAGTACCCCACAAGGTGGACTCTTTAATACTCAAAATATAACAATTAAATCATTGTTGTATCCATTAGAAATTTGAAAGAATTGTTTAGATTTAGATTGAGACAATCAAATCTTATAAAGACAATTTTAGTTTCTTGGTATAATAAATTCTCATCTTCTACATAAATATTTGTTGTTGTGTGATCCATTATTTTCATATTATCCATATTTTTTTCATCTTTAATTATTTGGCCCGGATTCTCAACAAATGGTGTCAGGGCAATTTTGGTATCTTGGTTGGTCCATAACAAGTGGTATCAGAGTTGAAGGTTTTTTTGAAGGTTCTTGGGAGGTCCAAATTGGTTATTAAAGCGATGTTTGAACAAGGTCGATTGTTTCAAGGATGACACCTATGAAATTTGAGATTCCGTTTCTGGATCACAACAATAGATTTTCTTTATGCCAAATCAAGATGCGAGCGGTTCTTCTCAATTGGATCTTGATGATGCTTTGTTAGAGATAGATAGAATGTCCGCAACAATGACTGCGGAGGAGAAGCAGCGGGAGGATCGAAAAACCCTATTATATATACATTTTTATCTTTCTAATCAAATTTTTCAGGATGTGACAAATGAGAAAAGTAGCTTTGGGTTGTTAAAATCAGAACAACTTTCTATGACAAAGAGCTTGACAAGTAAATTACACTTGAAGCATGCCTTGTATTCTCACCGCATGACAAAAGTTGGATCTTTGCAAGATCATCTATCGGCGTTCAAGGAAATCATCGCTGATTTAGAGACCATGGAGGTCAAACATGATGAAGAGGATTTATGGTTGAAATTGTTATGTTCGTTGCGACCTTTATATGTGACTTTTAGAGATACAATTTTCTATAATCGAGATACTCTTATTATTTTCGAAGTATACATGCAATTTATTCTAAGAAGAAGATGAAGCATTTGGTCGTCGATTTTGAGACCTATGTAGAGGGTCTTGATGTTAATGAGAGGAAGACGGGTGATCATGGAAGGGATAAAGTCAAGGATAGTAATATTGATAATGTCTGTTGGTATTGTAACAACAAGTGACATATGAAAAGGGATTGCTATGAGTGGCGGAACAGGTTTGCTACTACAGATTAGAAGGAACAACCAGAAAATTTCGGTACTGTCAATCTTGCAGAAGAAGACATTGATGGAGATCTTTTGGAGATTACTGAAGGTGACTCC
>CAIGRK010231091.1:0-14089 GCA_903798315.1 Fraxinus greggii
CTTTCAAAAATTCGGGTTAAATTAAAACTTTCCTAATTTTCTTTTAACTTTGTAGTTACCCTTGCATTCTATTACAAGTTTTAAAATTTATTGGAAACAAATGATTTTAGGTAGATAACTTTGATTTATTAAATAACAAAATTAAAACGAAGGGTTAAAATGAATGTTAGCGTGCATTAACGGAATTAAATTCAACAACGCGCTACCCAACAGTCAATCTTAGTTGACCATCTATCGAATTCATAATTTTATGAAATTTTTCATTATTTTCTAAACTCATTCAAGTATAATATAGTAAAATTTCAGAATTTTCTAAAATCATTTAGGCATTCCAATGGACACTCAAACATGTGGGGAAACAAACTATTTTCGAGTACACTGAGCATAGCACAAGGAAAATGGCATAACTTATCATACCGACCTTCAATTGACTTGATTCCAAAGCCATCGAATAGAGGATTCATAGAGCTTTAAAACCCCACTAGTCTTGTCCAAAAATTCAAAGAATTATGTCCGAGATGATACGACAAAGTTCAGGTAGTAAGTTGAAAATTTTTGTTTACAAGTCTAACGTTTATTCTTAACTCCTTTAACAACTTTAATTATATGCATACTTAAACCAAATAACAATTTAAATGTTCACTTCATGAGAAAAAAATAGAAAATCTTAAAGAAAGATAAACGAACATCTTTTATAAATTAAACGTAAGTCGCATAACTAGTAAGAACTAGAAACTCTTTAGATGTGACTAATTATACAAATGAAGCACATTTCTCTCTTCAGATCTTTTGTAATCCACATAAATCCCACTTCCTAGACTATCCTTTAATCTGAAAAATTTGTCAACATAGAAGGTATGAGTTTTAAGCTCAATAGGACTAATATCACATGGTACACCCTTTTGGTCATAAACATATATACATATATATAAAGTGATAGGAAAGAATTTAACATTTCAAGTAGATGAATACTGGCAAATTTCGAAGAATCCTTTGGTGTAGTAGAACCGGTTATGGCCATACATAAACTTACTTTATTCATAGCTTCAAAAATTCTAACACACATCACAAGCATACATATATATACATAATGAACAAAAATGGTAAATATTTAACATCACGTACCTTGATTTTCTTGGACTATAAAGGAACAAAATGTGTAAAAACCTTTTTCCTTCACACCCTTTCTTTCCTTTAAATTAAACTTAACATAAAATATATTTTTGAAAGAAAATGAAAGCAAATTCGGATTTGAGAAAATGTTTAGTGAAAAGTGACTTTCCTCTTCTTGTAATCTCCCTTTTTAGCGAAAAACTAAATGAGAGAATTATATTATCATTAACCTAGTTAAATTGAGTTTTTTAATTAAAAATTTAAAGAGTTTTAAGCCCATTAAAAATAATTCTAATAAAAGTTTTATAAAACATTTACTTCATGAAAAATAAAGGAAAATGAACTATTCATATGATTTGTAACATATCTCTATGAATACCACTAATAAAATTATTCTATCCAATTAACTTGATATAATTGTTCTTAATGTACAAAATGAGGAGTTTTTAACTCAAAATAATTTTATAAAAATATTTCGTAAAAACAAATGCATGGTGATTCAAACTTGGGTTGCCAATGTGAAATACTATAAATATGACCATTGTGGCAACACATTTATTTATTAAATTTTTGTAATCAAATTTAGTTAAACTTAATGTCTTAATTTTTTGGACTTTTAAATAACTTGTGGCTTAGGATTTCATAACCTTGAATGGATCGAGCCTCCATAGCTCTTTTTTAAATAAATTACATCGACCACTTAAAAATATAAATTTCTGGACCTTACACCCCACCTCTACAGAATCACCTTAGATTTGTGACTAATTGTGTTATCTGTGACCAAATTTATTATTTGTGACCATAACTATGTTATATATGATTAATTGCGACAAAATTTGTCTTAAGTATGACTGTCAGTGATCGTATAATTTGTGTTTGTATGTAACCAATTCACTAATATGTATTATATGTGACTAATTGTGATCAAATTTGTCTTCAGTGTGACTATATGTGATCAAGTCAATCTTAATTGTGATAATATGTGACCAAATCACAACCAATCACAATTAACATAGAATTAGTTACAACCAATTACAATAAACTCATACTTGGTTACGGAGTGTTACCAAGAACAAATTTGCATGCATTGCAGACCAGCACCACAATCCACCATAGTCACCACTAGCATCACCTCCAATTCACAATCACTACAACCTTCAACTCAAATCTACGACAATAAATACTATCTTCACTGACCTTGTTATCTGTGACTAATTATGATCAAATTTGTCTTCAGTGTGACTTTCTGTGATCATACCAGTTTAATTTGTGACTGTATGTAACTAAGTCACGTACAATCACAATTAACATAAATCTGGTCACAGACAGTCACAATAAAGATAGACTTGGTCACACCCAGCTACTGCCGTTGACACTACTCTCAACAATGTTGAGAATCAAACGAGCACCATCTCATCACAATCACATGCACCATCATCAACGGAACTATCACTGCCTATACCACCACCAATGACAAACCACCCAAGCTCAAAATAGCCACATCAAATTGGATAAAAAAAACTACCAACAAACTCTAACAATCCAAAAATCAAATCGACAGAATTGATTTTGTTTGTTGTGTACTTTCCTCTTAAATTAAAATTGCAACATCGTGAATTGCAAAAATCCCCCATCGACGTTCCAGGGAGACGGACAGAAAAAAGGCCTGCCAAAAAAGAGAGTAATGCTAAGTAGCCCTACTGGGGTTGCAATCCCAGTCTAGATGACTTTAAATTATAGGCCAAATGAAATGTGGAATTAAATTAATCATCCACTAATCATTTAATGTCACATTGTCGTCACCTAAACTGGGGCTGCAACCCCAGTGAGACTAAATAGCACTACAAAAAAGAAGTAAACAACAAAGCTAAATGTAAAAATTACCAACAGTTTTGCAGCGGCGACATTTGACAGTTAAGGAGGTTGAATGACTTACAAGATGCTCGCGGTGCCATGCTTGGTTAGCATCGACGATGATGCAGCCGTTGCTATAAGTAGCGACGAGCGTTGTAAGGAACTATCGTGCACAACACAGCAGCGACGAACACTGCAAGGCTTGGTAGGAATAGCAGCATTTTCTGCACGCAATGGCGCTACGAGCAGCGCTCGTCAATGCTGTGCTCAACGGTTCTACAGTTCTACTCCATCGCGCATAACGACGAACTGCTGCATACATCTACTTTCTCTAGCGGTTCTGCTTCGTCCTAGGGGGTTAGGTAGGGATGGGTAGAATGGCGGTAGAAACTAGAGAGAGAGAAGGAAGGAATAATGCGGTAGAGAGAGATAAAGAGTTGGCAACTGAGTTTGGGATTAATCGGGGTGGGAGTGGGGTTATTATGTAAATTAAGGTTTAATTAAATTTTTATTAATTACAATTAATAACTCTACTTATCACCTGAAATCTGAATTTTAAATTTAACCTCTTTATTTATGAGAATTAATCTTTAATTGTAGGGTTCTAAGTATTTTTCCCTTTATCTAAATGTCTCCCTCGTAAAGTGGGATTTTTCCTCCAAATAACTTTACGTCTTCTATTCATTTAAATTGAAATTTGTCATTAGACAAACCTACACGCACTCTAGCGCTAAGCCATACATAATCCACCCTGTACAGATAGGCTTATGTTCACCCTCATATTAACTTGGAATACGTCATCAGACAAATCTACACGAACTCTAATCCTAACTTATAATCTATGGTCTTACAAATCTATATACCCTATTACTAATATGAAATCTACATTTAGAGGGTATTTGATGGGAAATAAAATTAGATTTTTAGTAAATTGTGATAGAAGTTTTTGAAATGTGTGATTGAAAAGTTTCGGACTCATGAAAAATGTGTTAATATTGATTGTTTGACTTTAACTTATATTAAAATCTGATTTTATTTCGAAACAAACATGACCTCAAACAAATCTATCAACACTGCAAGACAAAAATCTCTATTTATACTTAAATTCAATATTCAAAATGCATAGATTCTTGCCATTTATAAACTAACAATATACAAGGGAGACATATTCAATTTAACATTACACTATTTATATTCAAAATACAAGATTTTNTTGAAAAGTTTCGGACTCATGAAAAATGTGTTAATATTGATTGTTTGACTTTAACTTATATTAAAATCTGATTTTATTTCGAAACAAACATGACCTCAAACAAATCTATCAACACTGCAAGACAAAAATCTCTATTTATACTTAAATTCAATATTCAAAATGCATAGATTCTTGCCATTTATAAACTAACAATATACAAGGGAGACATATTCAATTTAACATTACACTATTTATATTCAAAATACAAGATTTTATTTTTATTTATTTTTAAATAAACAACGTGCTTACAATTCAAACTCGACTCAACTTCGACAATTTCAAAACGACGTGACAATCAAGTCTCAAAAGAGAGTCAATTCTTCGGTTGTTGCTATTTCGCCGAAATCTTATCCCAATTTCTTTTTTACGGCGTCAAGTTTCTCTTATCGGCTTCTCCGTATGCTACCACCACCGCACCGCGACCAGTGGATGCGTAATCACGGCTTTGTCCATATCCCACTTCGAGAATCAAACAAATTCCACCATCTCTTCATTCATTGAATTTCTTTGCCAGAATCCTAAGAAACCTGAATTCTGTGAATCTGAATTGAATTCTATATATTTGCCGATTTGTTATAAAGATATAATCTAGGGTTCTGGATTGCAGTTTCTTCTCTCTTTGTGTTTGGGAAATTGAATCCAGATGAATAATTTGCAGCTGGAGATGGCACCATTGGGTGCGGAGAGTCATGGGGATTCTGATCCCCTGCTCAAGGAGAATGCAAGATCATCTGGGAGTTCTATTTGTGAGATAAAGAATGAACCAGATGTTGAAACTGCTTCCTTGCCTTGTTGCAGAATTTGCCTCGAGTGCGACGGCCAGGATGGTATATGATTATGTTTTTGCTATTTGATTTATGTTTTTAGGTTTCTGTCGAGATTTTATGAAGTTTTGGTTTTGGAAGGTTTTAACTCACTAACATTCTTCTGTTAAAATTTTATGTTTTCTTTCTTTTTCAATGGTGTAATTGTATTCTTAGGGGTCTGCATGCATTATTTTGCTTACTAGTACTTTTAGTTCACTAAGAATCAATGAAGTCTTTTATATATATCATGACTCTAGAAGATCGGAAGACTGATGTAAAAAAATTGAATTTCCAGATTACAAAATGTTGTATGGCATTAAAACAAACACGGTTGCTCGACTTCTAGTTATAAATCATTTCAAAAGTACACTTGATGAGCATACGCCTAGTTTGGTATTTCATAGTTTGATTTGTGTTTGTTGATAAGCTATTTACTGTGTATTTGATTTCCTTCTGTTATTGTATCATATTCTCTTTTTGGTGCTTCTTGTGTTGTCTTGATTTTTTTGCTTAAATAGTTTTTAAGAATTTTGACCTCAAACCATTGTTTTGGTACCTATCTGACCTGGAATAATTTTCCTCATCTTCATAGATGATGAATTGATATCTCCATGCATGTGCAAGGGCACTCAGCAGTTTGTGCATCGCTCTTGCCTTGATCACTGGCGGTCCGTTAAGGTGGAATTATCTCTTTCCTGTTTATTGAATATTCATCAATAAATTTGTTCACATATTGATAATATTTAGTCTGCACTGTATCGTAATCTAGGAAGGATTTGCCTTTTCACATTGCACAACCTGTAAAGCTCAATTTCATCTACGAGTGGCAGATTCGGAGGACAACTCTTGGCGCAAAATAAAATTCAGACTTTTTGTGGCTCGTGATGTCTTCCTTGTATTTGTGGCTGTACAAACTGTAAGATCATTTATGCTGATTATCATCTTAGAAAATATTCATGGCAGGATGCTATTATATTGGAATGAGTTGACCTTGTCTAGATATCCATTGTCCACTTTCCTGTTTCTTCTTTTGGCTTAACTTGTTATGGGGATTTTAAATTTCAGTACTGTGAATTGTACTTCTGTTGTCTTCCAAGGATTTTAATGCTTTGGTGGGTCCATTGATTTATGACGGTTCTTAGTTAGATGAAACTGTTTGGAGTGAGACACAAAGTGTGCTTATTTAAATTTAATTCACACCTAATGAAGAGGAGGAGACTATCCAGATTTTTGCATCCAATTAGTTGTACAAATGCCACGCCGTCAAGCTACCAGGCATCACATTTGAAGACAGACACTTGTGCCTTGTAATTAGATGACCTTTTACCTTTTATTTGCTAGCTTTCTTATATGGTTCACCGTGACCATAATTTCAGCCTAGTGATTGGTGGCAATGATGAATGTGGAAACTTCTTTCGCATGACATCTTTGAACAACATATTACAACTGTTGTTTTACCTTTAAACGCGTTGAGTATTACTTGGGACAACATTGTCCAAGCTAATAAAAAATAAAAATCAACATGCTCAAACCTAAGATCAACTTATATTTATTCATGCCTCTCAAATGCCAGGCGAAGTCAATGTTTACTAAGGCTCAATCGAGTTCCGATTTATTTTACGTTTGCGAGACAAGCTAAGGCTTAAGCTTCAAGAACAAAAAATAATATTATTTAAAAGAATATTAAAATAAAAAAAATTATTATAATAAACCACAAACCATCTAGAAAATTCAAAGTAAAATAATTTTACAGAAGTAACTTGCTGATTAACATAACATAGATTAATAACATAGCAAATTTTAAGTTCTTAAGTTAGTAATCATATGAAAAAATCGTAATTTACTACTAGAAATAGAAATAATGTAGAAGTATCCCAAAATATCCCTACTAACAGGATCTTGAAAGAATCATCAACTTATAAAACTTCCTGTCATCCTTCTCATCACTATATGTTTTTTTTCTCATTCTTTTTCGTCATTCTCCACCTGCAATGGTGCCTTTTCCTCCCCTTCCCCTTCCGTGTAATGATAGGAAAAAGAAAACAAAACAAATGTAAGTGGAGGAAAAACAAATGAATGCAAACCTCTACTGCTTTGAGGCTTAGCCTTGGAGCGTAAGCCTAGACAAATGGCACTTTATGCATAAGCTTCGAAGTGTTTAATGAAATCCTCACTTTAGGTGTGCGTTGGGGCATAAGTATTAGAGTCTAGACAACTTTTTGAAAGAATGGATGAACTAGATTTCATGGTCGTTGGGATTAAATCACGTAAACAAACAAGCTCGTACATAAATGTCCTCTTTTGCAATTTCTAGGAACATAGACATGGAATATGTGCAAGTATATCCTTTGACCAACTTTAGCATGTATGGACTTTTCATCTTTGCGTATATGCCATTTATGATGCACGGACACTTATGTATACGTGTCCAACACATATCATGTCGTGTCACACACTGAAACTCCCAGACACTTCATGACATATGTTCAATACAGTGTTTTATTTTTCATGTATTTTTTAAATTTCTAATGCTTGAGGATACTTTAGGGACATTCCTCAGCCAAGTGTTCTACAATGCATGTGTATTGTGCTGTGATTATAGTAAAAAGTGCAAAAATAAAAATATAATATAAAAATTCTTTATTTTTGAAAAATTAAAATCAACGTGTTATTGTCCTACTTTCTAGAAAAACCATGTGTCCCTTTGTTTGTGTTGTGAAACTTATTATGCCATCATAAGTTGGCAATCGTTTATTCGTTGCTGAGATCGAATGATCTAAACTGAGACGAGTAGATCCACTTTCACCTTTCTTATTCGTTTTGGTTCTTGAAGTTACGCTAGATGATTTAAACAGCTTCGGACAACTTGATATATGTTGTATTAGCATACTTCTGGTTGTACCATTTATTACCATTTATTACTAGTGAGTATTAAAAAGAGATGCACATAGTGGATATATAACAAATTTGAAATGAAGATTGTAAAATTTTTCTCACATTAATTTTTACCCCTTTTACCCTAATATTTTAATATTTAAAGTTACCAATTTTTATCGAATTTCAAATGGGGCTTGCAATATCTTATACGTGACATCCATATGTCTTCAAGTGTTAGTAACAAAGAACTGTGAAGAATATAAAAAATATTACATGGCGCATCAAACACTTTACAAATAATTTTTAGTGGAGTCTCCTTCACGTGTTGAAAATTTAAAAATACATAAAAATAGGGCTTGACTATAGCTTGTCTGAAAGGTGTCCTAGAGTGTTCAAGCAATATCAATATCTGGTATGTCACATACACTAGGAGTGTCTGTGCTTCTTAACTTGCTACTACCTTAAGTCGGTAACGATAATCTGACTTGATTTTGGGGAATTAATTGGAGTTGGACATTACTTTTTCTTTCTCTATCATGTCCTCTGAATTCGCTCCCAGCTCTAATATTTCTATTAATAAAGGAGTTATTTGATGTAGGACAGTTTACAACGTTGAATTTATGGTGGGTTGCAATAATTAGATGCCCATACAGTTAGGGAAGATATGCAATATATTAATGCTTGGCATTAGAAGTTTCTATGGTGCAAATCAAGGTTGCTCAATGCTGGTCAGAGGTTGTGAACAATCATGAATAGTAATATGTCCCAAGAGGCTGTTTTGTGCTTGGACAATGAGATTTTTAGTTCCGGGAGATTTGGGTTTGTAAGGGCTGATTATTACTGATGAAATGAGGTAAATAGATCTGAGTATAGTGCAGAAGGACTAAAAATAATTGTAAACAAAGATAAGTAGTTGGTGAAGAAGATATGGAAAGGAAATGCAGTTACTGTAGCTGGTCTTGGTAAGTCCACATAAACACGATATCAATCTTTCAAAATTATCCACTCTTGGAATTAAGTTATTACAAAGAGTATTTAGAGGCTTCAGGGACTTTTCCGTGTACAATAAGTAATAGAAGCCCAAAGTAGGAAATTACTAACAGTTCTATGATCATTCATAATTGAAAATCAAATAACAATTAAAAACCTCGATTAAGACTTCTTATTAGAAGTATGGGATCTACAATAGCCAAAATGCATGGTTAAAAGCTTGAGAAAACATTTAGTAATTGATCTCAAGCTAGCCAACATAATACAATCATGTAAAATGCTATAAAACAATCAAGGACTGTTATAACGAAAAAGATCGGCTGTCTTGTGACCCACAGTTTGATTTAATCTTCGAAACTGCACCATGTGTGCGTCATTCCTTAATGAAACTCGAACTTCACTGCCATCATCGCAATATAGAGGAGACTTGCTTTTTTCTCAATTTAACTTGCTCTTTTAAACCCTTATCTTTTAATATAGGATTTGGACTTTGAATAGCTCTTATATAAAATCCTGCAACCCACTTCTTGCTTAACTTCTCTGATCACTAGTCTTTCTATTTTCCTCACTTCTTTGATTTGAAAGGCTGATGTTCAGTCCAAGATAAATGTGATTCAGCACTATAACTGTATTTGAGGCAAAAAAGGAATTAAATCAGTTAGCACTTCTTTAATTTTAGTTTGTGTTACATTAGGATATTTCTTACTTAGTTTTCTATTTAGATTAGATTTCTGATTAATTTCCTACATAGCTTAGGATTGTTTAAACCCCTGTAAATAGAGAGTTAGCTATTTGTTTTGATCACACATTGATTAATGAATACAAACTACTCTATCTCAAAATTTTATAAATTGTCATTTTTGAATTTCATTACGAGCTTTCTACGTCATTTTGGTATCAAGGCTTACTTTTTCCTCTGACTGATTGTTCATCGCATGATAAATTTTGCAAGTTATTGTTCATTCATAATCCGGGAAAAAAAAATCTCTGTGCGATTAAAGAAAATAATCATAATTCAACACAAACTAAAATTAAAGAAATTCTAATTAATTTAATTCTTTTTTAGTCTCGAATACGCATCATTGATGAGGTGCTCGAGTATCAAGTTGTTTCAAAATATGGTGATTTTCCGAGGTTTCTAGTGCGTTGAAAAGACCGTCTGCCTAGCAATCTCTTGGATTAATGAAGATGAGTTTCGCCGACTAGATGTCAAGCTATTGAATGCCTATTTGGACTATAACTCGTCAAAGTTGAGTTCTTTTCAGCCATAGAGAAATGATACATTACTAAAAGTGTATTCAAGGCAAAAAGGAATTAAATTAATTAGGATGTATTTAATTTAATTTAATTTAATTTTAGTTTGTGCTAGATTAGGATTATTTTCTTAATTAGTCTCTTATTTAGAGGGCTAACATTTTGTTTTGATCATACTTTGATTATGGTATACACACTACTCTCTAATTTCTTGTCTCTCTATCAAATTCTTCTCAATTTTCATAAATTGCTATTTGTGAATTTCGAGCTTCCTACGTCTAAATGCTTTTCCATGCCCTTGGTCATTAAAACAGTGATGAGAAGTTAAAAAAATGTAGACCTTATAAACTTTGTCCCGTGATAAATTCATTGTATCTCACTGGGGGAAGGCGGTGAAACACAATTAAATTTGCTCATTTGAAACCTATTTCTCTTTTAATGAAGGATTTGGATTTTATATAACTCTTTATAAAATCACCGTTTCTTTCTCCTTTTTCTCTGACTTCTTTGAATTGGAAGTCCTAGGTTGCATTCAAGAAAAATGCTTTTGAATGTCGGTGGTGGTTAAAACATTGACCGGTTGTTACATAAACGTAGACCTTACACTTTGTCCTCTGATAAATGTTTTGTGTTTCCACGGGGGAATGAAACACGTTTAAGTTTATTTGCAGTTGCTGCAGAGTTCTGTTGGAGACTTTATATACTTGCAATTTCTTTATCTTTTTTCTTTTTTTTAATTCTCTTAAGATGTTTTCGATTTTGGTGGTAGCGAGGACATGAGGAGTTGTGGGGAAGCGATGTGGTTAACATGAGCAGATTTTGATTGAGAGCAATTCTAGATTCTTCTGAAATACCATCTTCTTCTCATTTCTCGTGGGAAGGGATGGTTTCCCTTTATTTGTTATTGGTTATAACTAATGGTGTTTAGCTGTTTGGCTCTTCTGGATATGTAACATAGTTGGACTGTACTGCTTACTCCACGGCTATCCCTCTATTTCTATCTTTCATATATGTATTTCTCTGTGTATATTCCGATTAATACTCTTATTGAAGAATTTGCTTTTCTTCCTATTTCAATTTAACATAGTGGAATAGATATCAAGGTCTTTAAGAAGTCTGAATTAGGAGAGTAACCGTCCTGTGCATTGGAAAACTTCATGATGATTGACCAATGTTAAGAGAGTCTAATTGTCATAGAGGATTAGGTAGTTACACTGGAACTAATGTTTCAACCGAAAAATTATGTAGGCTCTTGAATTTCATAGGAAATGGAAATGTAAATTTCAGGCCATGGTGTACTAAATGATTATAGAATTTTTTTTTGGAAAATTCGGTAGTGCATTATCTATTCAAAATGAGTTTTTGCTGTTTGTCTCTGTAGCATATGGATATTGATAGGAGCAATTAGGTTTAGGAACTTCCACACTTACAGGTTCTCTGCTGCATGTTCATTACTTGTAACTGCAAAAGAAACAATAAGATGGGAATGTAAATTTGTGAGAATTATTATGCCGTTCTCTTCCCAGGTGATTGCAGCAATGGGTGGCTTTATATACCTCATGGACAAGGATGGAACGTTTAGGAATTCATTTAATGACAGTTGGGACCGCATACTGTCAAAGCATCCTATTCCATTTTACTATTGCATAGGTAAATCTTTCCATCAATTTACTTTTCCAAGCTTGAAAACAAAATAAATAAATAAATAAAAGGGTAACCCTAGAAAATATGGTAATTTATGGACTTATATATCGAGTTTGTCGTCATCACTGTTAGTATTGGCATTCCAGTCTTGTTGGTTTATTACATTCTATAATACTAAAAGGACGTTTTCCCTTTTCAATTGGTTGTTTGATGTAGTCCTATACTAACGTGAAGCCAAGTCTTTCATAAATGAAATTGTGCCTCATTGAATTATTTAGATTTACAGATTTTGCAATGTCTCATTGCTTTATTTTGGATTGGAAATTTAAAAACATTCGCATAGGATATGTTTCTCCTGGAATTTATATTAAGAGTCCCATGCCCACCACCACAAACAAAAGAACGTAAAATATCTTTGGCTTCTAAGGTTTATAGTGTAGTACTTTCTGTTTAATCAATGGAATAGCGGATGCTAATGATATTTATGATATTAACATGTCGAAACCAGGAGTTGTTGCTTTCTTTGTGCTGGTTGGGTTTGTCGGTCTCGTACTGCATTGCTCCCTCAACACCAATGACCAACGGTTGGCTGGCTGTCAGAACTGTTGTTGTGGCTGGGGTCTCTTGGATTGTTTTCCTGCATCAATGGAAGCATGCTTTGTTCTGGTTGTCATTTTTGTTGTTGTCTTTGCCATTCTTGGCATTGCCTATGGTTTCCTTGCTACCACCATGGCGATTCAGAGGATCTGGCAGAGGCACTACCATATCCTCACTAAGAGAGAACTCACACAGGTATAATATCTTTACATTATCTTCTTATGAATGATCTCTCTTGTGAAAACATGCCAAACTGATGATTTTAACTCATACTCACATATGTTATTGATAACTTTTTCTGATTCTACACATGGATTTGAGTTGCCTACACATGGATTTGAGTTGCCTTCGAATGAATTTCAGACTGAATGTAATTGACATAGCTTACACAATCAGTTAATTTTGACTTCAATTGCAGTGCGGCAGTGGTAAATATGAAGTTCTATAATCTTATGAGATTTTTTCTCCTTTTTTGCTTATAAATATTTTTTTGGGTTAAGTATTTTAAATCTAGTCATATGAAGATCTTATTTGGTTCTTGATTCTTTCCACCTTAGCGCTCTAATTCTGAAACATATCTTTTTATTTATGTTGTTCAATTACACTTTTGAATAGATCTGATGACATTCATGTATTAATACTAAGTTTGCCCTAGATATTAGTCTGTAATGCTGGCCACCATTGGGTCCATTCCCATGATTCAACGTGTTCTGGTTTTGCTATGCATTCAGGGCTTGCTATTTGACAAATATTAAACAAAAACAAAAAAAGCTAAAATTTTGTCAATCACGTACGCTATGATATAATACCGCTTACCAAACATTCTGGATATTGCAGGAGTATGTAGTGGTGGATCTTTGCGGCAGTTACTCACCTCCCAAACTGGATCCGGAATATGAAGAGCGTCTGAGAACCCTTAAGCTGCTGTAAGGAATCTGGAGTTAGTGACACATGAACCTCTGGCACCTCTCTCTCCAAATCAGAGATGACTTGAGTGATATCATGTTTTTCTCTGTTATCTACCTTAGCTGGACAGCAGAGAAAATCTAAATGGCCATGTGGTTCAATTGCCTTGGGGATGATGAATTTATCTCAGAAAAGATTGATGTCTGGCTTAAATTTGATCCTTCTCGTTTCTGCTGTATATTGGAATGGTACTAATGTTTTAAAGCATGCTAAGCTTAAAAAAAAGTAGAAGTTACTTTTAAGTAACTTATTTATCTATTAGTAAGCTTTTTAAGCTAAGCCAAACTTGCCTGCTTTTTCCCGTTTTCTTCTGTTACTGTTCCTTTTTAAAAAAAAAAAAATAAGTAAATAAAAGGGAAGCAATACTTGAAGTTTGTTAGTTCAGTTTATCCCTATTCCTTTACTATCATACATGCAAACACAATATTAATGGAATTTTCCATTACACATTAATTTATGAAGACTTGAATTTTTATCTTAAAAGGTTAATTTTATTAAAAGAAGTAACCCAAGTTTGTATATATTAATTAAATATTTTATATTTAACAAATGTGAGATTTTAATTTAGCGTGTCATTGAGGTTATAATCCCAATTTTAGTGGTGTTAGGCGATAGACTAAATGAAAGGTGAAATTAAATTACTTGATTATCATTTAATGCCACACTAATAACACATAAATTGAGGTTATAACGTTCCAAGTGAGATAAATGGCATTACTCGTGAAATTTGTCTCTT
>CAIGRK010231092.1:0-12095 GCA_903798315.1 Fraxinus greggii
AATTGACTATGTTATCAATTGAAAAATATGGGGTTGAACAACTATATTATTCAAATCAAATTAATATTTTTGTCTCCAAAACCATAAGACGTGGTTTCTAAGTGGTCATTTGGAATATATCCAACATTGTTAATTGACTATAGTATATAAATTTTAAATATTACATTTTGTTTGATGCTTTATTATTGAGTTTTAAGTTAATATTTAGTTCTGTAAAATTTTTATGGATACAAAAAAATTGAATTACCTACTACGGCAATGAAACTCGTATTATTGAGTTAATATTTTGTTTATTGCATCATAATTTTAAATTTTTATTTATTACTAACGGACTTTAAGTAAAATTACATTAACAATCACACTTTTACCATAAATTAGAGAGAAAAGGAAGAAAGAAAATAAGTCAATAGATTTATGTATATTTTATTAAGAACCAAAACCCTATATTTATAAAGAACAATTAGGAGTGCAAGGAACAAGATAATCATTCATAAATACTCCTCCTAGAATGTATATTTAATACTAAACAAATGGAAAAAAAAATGTATAAATAATTTGGCGTAATAAAATGTTGTCTGACTAACACTTTGTCAAGAAAATTTAATAGGATAAAACTTAAGCGAAAGAAAAAGAGTATAGTTGTTTCCTCTTATAACAATAAATAAAAATTCTTATATCATGTCATTCATGTCTTGTACGTTAATATTTTCAATATTGCAATTTGAGATGAAGTGTATCTCATATTATCTTATATAGTCTTTAAGCAATAAAATCTTCATAAATAATATTTATCAATCTTTTTTCTTTTTTTCTTTTTTTTTTTGTCTTAGTCAACATGATGATTTGTTGAAAAATACAGTGTCGTTAATCTCTTTGGGAGTCATATATATTTTGTAACATATAATAATATTATTTTAAGGGTAAATGTCTTATATGTTATGGATATTATTAAGGGTCTGTTTGGGCCAGATTTAAATCTGATTTTAAATCAAATGATTAATATCAACCACATCTTTTATAGGTTCCACATCTTTTCAACCATATTCAACCATACATTTCAAAAACTTATATCACAATTCAGTTAAAATCTGATTTTAATCTACACCAAATATCATCTAACAAAGAATAAGCCTCATTAAAACTTTAGAAAAAATCCTGTGAAAAAAAATCTAATGAAGAAAAAATAGTACATTATTCTTTTGAGTACGCTATAAAAGTTGCATCATTAAAAATCTTGCCTGGAAAATTTAGTGGGACAAAATCATGGTGAGTACAACATGTATTTACTCCCTCTCATGATGATATCACTTGAATTATATATTTCAGGCATAAAATCATTCGAGGATAATATTGAAATTATAAAGATAAGTTAGTTATAATCACATTTATTATATGCATGTTAGGTCAACAAGATCGGTCTGTGATGGCATCCACCACGAGATAATTTATCTATTTATATAAGTCTTTAAGAAATTCATTATGTTAAGAGTTGTATATTACATGTTATGATTTTATTTTTTCAATTTTCATTTCTCATAAATATACACCTTTAGGCATTCAAATTGTATATTCATAAACTTCGAGTTTCTTTCGTAATGATTTTGCTAGGATTTTATTTATTTGACCAATTATTTTTTATATCGATATGCTTCAATGAATTTATTTCGTTACCCTCACTATTCACAATTTGAAGCAGTACATCATGTAAAAAAGTATTATCGATAACTTTTTTTTCTTTTTGTTTCTATTTCTTTCTCATAGTAACATAACTTTTTGAGATTTCTCGATTTTCAATATTTCATATACTGAACTTCTTCGAGAATTTTATATTTTTTTATGTCTATATGCTCTTCAAAATTATACACCTCCTAATGTGACCTTTTTTTTTACTATTTGTTAC
This sequence comes from Fraxinus greggii, assembly GCA_903798315.1. Lineage (NCBI taxonomy): Eukaryota > Viridiplantae > Streptophyta > Magnoliopsida > Lamiales > Oleaceae > Fraxinus > Fraxinus greggii. The sequence continues at coordinate 1,901 of CAIGRK010231092.1, forward strand.
ATTTTTCTTTTGAAGAATTTTGTATTGGAATTGAATGTTATCATGTTTCAGACGTGTCATTAATTTAAAAATTATAATGTTAACGAAATGTTCTCTGACGACTTCAATTTAAGTTAGAACATTTAGAGTTAGAGTGTGAGATATTGTTAATCTCTTTAATTAGTAAATGCATTTAAATGAATTATCTTTCAAACTTTTAGTTTAAATTGTCTTTTGCGAGAATTTAGATAATACAATAATGTATTTGTACATTATTTTCAGTTTCTTAATTCTTTTTCCTAGTGTTGAGAGAATTATCAAATCAAATTGATAATCAGCAAACCGCATTATAAAATATTACTCGTTAAGGCTTGAGATATTGTATAGAAGTTCAAACTATGGCATTCTTTATTTTTCATTTTAATGTATTATGGTGGACCAATTGTAAATACATTACACTATCAAAATAATTACATGGAAAAATTAAGCTCTCACTATAAAACAAATATAGTGAAAAAGATTTTGATGTTGACATGATTATAATAACATTCACTAGACAGAACTAGGAAGTAATTTGTTCTCAATAGTAATTATTTATAAATTAATTTGAAATGTTTAACAAACAATAGTGTTAAGTCATTTATCGTCATCCCAACTAGCATTTATTTAAAAGTTTTAGGCTCACTATATTAACAAAATCCACCGTCTTGATGTATAATCTAAAAATTATACACATAATTTAAAATTCAAACAGCATATTCGCAAACATCAGGTTGCAAATACAATGCAATCACTTAGTAGATGTATCATATTTTTTGTTTAGATATAAATAATGATCAATATGGAGAGTGATGGGCCCCATATATTAACCTAATTAATTTTCAGAAATACAAGGAATTCAGTCTTTATTTTATTTTGTCATAATCAATGATCAATTTTCGAGAAAGAAACAAACATCATATACAAATTATTTGGATTGAATAATCTTATGGTTCTTTATTGAATGTTCATTTAAATTCTCCATTTCGCATCATTTATTGATCCAGATATGGCCTACTGATCATGCCAAATAATAATAAATTCAATAATTGAAATTTTGGTTCAATACAACATTTCTTCCAATTGTACCAATATCTAATATAGTATCAACCACGACACACATTTTAGAACATAGTATGTTTCTCTTAATTTTAGTAGAAAATAGGAAAATTTTATTTTCCCACATAATGCATTATTGGATTTTCTGGAGTATCATAACAATATTCTTCCGTAATATTAATATCATAATATTCTTTTAGAATATTGATACATATAAATTTGTGCAACTTTGAGAATGCCATACGATATTTTTCTTAAATATTTATTTCACTTGTACGAATACTTGTGTATTGAAAAACTAATAGAATGCGATTAATATAATATTCACTCTTCAAGAGCCTTATAATTAGATTTGCAAAATTAAATATTATATGATATTGATTTTCATAATTCTCGCAATTTCCTTTCAATGAGTCACCATAAGTTTAGTTGAATGATTGTACGTACTACAAGTACATTACACACGTCTCATGATCTAAACATTACATCAAATCATAATTTTTTTATCAACAAACTTCAAGTTCGTGATAATATTTAATATGAATGGTCCTTTAATTTTTGAGAGTGTGCTTTTTCAAGAGCAACGTCAAAATAATATTCTTCGAGAATATTTGTGTAGCGGTGTTGTTTTTCTTCAGGAACGTGAACACAATTTTTTTCACATTACATTGTGCTTCTTCAGAAACACAATAAGATATATACTCTTCAAGACTAATAAAAAAAGGTTTATTTATAAACAATACAATATTCTTTTGGAATATTGATATTAACAATTCATTCTACCATTTACGGTTAAAAGATACAATATTCTTCTAAAATATTGATATTACAAATTCTTTATATCTTTGGAGCAATATAATATTTTAAAAATCAAAATTTGTGTCACATGTGCAACAATGTAATATTCTTCTAGAATATTGAACTATAAAAATCGTTCCTTTTTAGGAGTAATGACTCAATATTTAAGAGTTGAAATGTGTTTAGATAACTTTGAGTATTCTCAAATTATTTAAGAAAAACAAATCTAAAAAAAATTGCTATCCGAAAATTCACGATCTTTCAATCAATTCAAATTTCGCTACTGACAATTTCTCACAAATAAACTGTTAGATCGTTGATTTAAAGATCAATGAGTTGTGACCCCGCGGTCCAAATTTCACGACGATCGGATCACTAGTTACTAATGTATCAATATTTTATTACATATGTGCAGCTGTTCAGATCCTACGAACTTCTGCGCTACTAATTTCGACATAATAATACAATTATTCCATATAATATAAAATCACGTCTTTTCACGATATCAGTCAATATTTTTTTGAAATATTGAATTGTATAACTCCATACTTTAATTTAGGAAACAACAATAAAATATTCTTTAGAACCTTAAAATGTATAAGGTTTATACTTTTTTAGAAATATTAACTAGAATATTGTTTAAACAAAGTCACGTTTCACGAAGAATATCGACAATAAATTCATTAAGAAAACACTTTTTGTATTTTACTTTTTCAAGAATAATAATAAATTATTATTTTACGTATTTATATGCTTGAATTTGTACTTTTTAAGAGCAACAAAATAATATAAATATATTATTTCTTTTTAAACAATATTATAATATTCTTTCGGATATTAATTTAGACTGTTTCTTTTCAAGAATAATAATACAATATTCTTCTAAAATATTAAACAAATAATTATATTCAAGCAAATATTTATCTTTCATAAATTGATATAGTCGAAACGATATGATCAAATCCAATAACTATACCATTCTTTTTATGCAATTCAAATTTAAAAGAATACTTACCTTTTATTTGAGCAGAAAGAGTGTTTTTGTAAACTCAATTGGTTAGGGATGGAAATGGTTCTATTTGGTTTTGATTCTAAAAGAATCGAATCGAATTATGAACCAATGATTTTTTTTTTTATAATGGAACCAAATGGTTTTTTAAGATATGGAACCAAACTGGAACCGAACAATCTGGTTCTTGTTTGATTTGGTTCAAGTTCCATTATTGATTGAGAAAAAATGAGAGAGAACATTTGAGGAAGAAGAACCGAAGGTTAAGACTTCAATTTTAGAAATCCATGCGGTATGGTAGTTGAACGCGATGGTAGGTGGAATGTGGGAGTTGTTGGTCTCTATGTGAGAATCAATGTATAAATTGAAAATGAGAGAAAATGAGAAATGAATTAGGGTTTAGGTCTCCAAAATGAATTTGGGTTCGGAAATGAGAAATCGGGGGTACATGACATTTTTGTCCTGATTTTCAATTGAATTTTGAATTTTTTGGCGTGATTGGGATTCGCTATTTTGTGTGTGTGTGTGTGTGTGTGTGTTGAGTTTTGTTCTTGGTTTGGTTCTAGAACTAAAATTGAACTAGAATCAGAACCAAATGGTCCTCGATTATAAGAATTAGAACCATTATTTTTTTGTAGAATCGAACTGAATCACTCGATTTGGTTTGGCTCTGGTTTTGTCTAGTTCGTTTTATCATTTTTTCCACCTTACTATTGGCTATAACATTTTTTTATCGAAGGAAAAATTATTTTTCCTACGTCAACATGTAAGAGATTTGTGAACAGAAAAAAGAACTCAAATGATTAAAATTTAGTGCAGATAACACGTTTTAAACTAGAGAAAAATAGATGAAAGCAAAGAAGTCAATAAACTTATGTATATTTTATTTCAAACTAAAGTCCTATATTTATAGGAAAAAATTATGATTGTAATAGATGCAATAGTCATTCATAAATACTATTTTATTTCCAACAACTTTTAAATATTTTTCGATACAAAACTATTTTTTCCTATCATAACCATTAATTTGCTTTTCTAATTTTTCCAACCGTGGCGTTAGGCCTGGGTATCGGTGGCCAGTCCGGGTATTTTAATACCCGAAACATCCATTACATTTCAAGTATTTCAAAAATGAAATCATTTGGGTCCTTTTAATTATTGGAACAAAACCCTATATATATATACATGACTCAAAATAGTGGAAACTAAAAATCACAAAAATAGGAAAAAGTTAAAACATCAAAAATTAAATTACAGTTAGAGAAAAAATGAAACAAGTTTTGTTCAATCTATAAATGAAGCATGCTATAGTTTATAATTTAATTATGATCAATGTTTAAATTTTTCTACTTTTAAAATGAACTGACATAAATAAAATATTACTTAGATATATAATTACATAGTATCAAGAAATTGTAGTTCACGTATTGTAAAAACAAAGCTCTGATTCATCAACTTGCATTACATCCCCAACTCGAACATTTTGATTCATAGAAAGCCTAAATTGCGAAATTTAACTAACATGTACTAATATCTGAAATGTAACAATCTAATGTAAGACGATATATAAAAAAAAATGAGCCAATTATAATTTCTTAGAGTTAGAGTCCGGAGTTTTAGACACATTATTATCAAAATTAGAGTTTTTAAGTTTTGTATTTTTTATCAAGCCCATAAATTCGGACACCCGCTATTCTAGTTCAGAAACCAAGAGCTAAAACTGACCCAATTAGTTCTCGATATTTGGTTCCGATTCCTAAATTAATTTTTATGGAACCTTCGGTTTCGAATCGAGAGGTTCGATTTTGGTTAAAATGTCTAGGTCTACGTGTCATTACAATATCACTAGGGGTCCAACGGAGGAGCTGATTATTTTTCTATTGCCCTTGACTATGAAAGCTTTTTCTTTTTCCTTCGAAGGTGATACAAGGTTTTTCAAATTTATTTTTAATTATACATTCTCTTGATTAAATAAATTTACGCATGAATGTATAATTTTTCTCCTCCTTTTTGACCATATATTTTTCTAAAATCAATTTTTCTCAAAATTTATTTTTCAAAAAGTACATTTTGTTTTGATTCCCTCAGTGGCGGCCGAGCAGATTTTAGCTTTTATTTGATATTCATTTTTTACATGAAAACAAGATTCGGTACAGTGATTTTCATTCTGAAAAGTAATGATGGTGATCAGATTCTGGCAGTCGTTAATATTTCCATTACTACCCCCCGTGAATTGGGTACATATAAGCGTGAGGTGGGCTCGTATTTTTTTTTTTTTTGCCTTTTCTATTGCCTTTTTTAACTATTTCAATTCAAAATTTGACCATTATTATAAGTGCTTCAATTGAGGCTGTCGTGTAAGACCCCCATTTCTACCCTTTTATTGGGAACATTACCTTTCAGAGTGTAATGGTATCTATAATCGTTGCATTGTCTCTGTAAGCAATAGCGACATAATCGAATTGAATTTTTTGAATTACAATCAAGATAACTTTGGATAATGCCTACTAACATAACACAACCGCCATGTAATAACGCAATTATTCCCAATGTCAATCTTCGTCCAACATTGCATCCATTTCGATTGCAATTTCATCTTCCTCGTTTTGAAGGTCTATCTCTACTTCGTTCATCTCTGTCATGTTCCACTCTATGAAATGCTTCATCGACACAACCGTTGCACCTAATAAAATTGTGCACAGCCATTGCCACAACAACAATTGTCGTTTGCACAGGAAATGGGTAGCTTGTCATGCTATCTAAAATTTTCCAACGATTTTTTAAAACTCCAAATGACCTCTCAATGATGTTCGTGCAGGACGAGTGATGGAAATTGAAGCGTTCTTGCACATCCCAAAATCTTCATTTTTATCTTGTCGTCTCGTTACGAAATTCCTGAAAAGGATCTCGAATATTTGAACCTTTACAAATGATCATATACTCTGGTGATAAGTGCACAAAAGGGCCATATTTTTAGGGTTTTTTTGTCATTTTAGTATCTGATTGTACTTAACTTTGGTTAAGTTTATCTTACTTCAGTTTTAGACCAATTTCTAAGCATTTGAAAAAGAAAAAAGGATTAATTGGCCATTGGATGGATGTTTGGGGACTTATATGTAGAGAACCAATATGGAAGGAAGAATTAAGAAAATCGTTGAAGGAAAAGTCTTGAAGTTCTTATAACTGGGCAGCCACCCAATTATATAGATCGGGCGGCCGCCCGATCCTAATCTTCAATTACATGGGCTGTTGGATATTCCTGGGCGTTCGCTCTATTTCCCACTAGGCGATCGCGCCCAAGCTAATTCGGGAAAAAAATTTTGATTTCCTCATACGATTCCAACTCTTATGGGACAAATCTTGAGACAACTTTTAAAGACCTAGGGCCATAAAAAAGTAGTGACCATGCATTATAACACATTCTAAGAGATTTTGGGAGCATAAATGGAGGCAAGAAATACGAAGATCGATTCCAAAACCCGAATATTCAATTCAAGTTTTATTTGGGTGATGTCGATTCTTCAATATTTCTTTCGTTTTCTTTCTCATAACATGTTCGGCTAGTTTTCTTTGTATTAGGAGAACGATGAACCATGTAATATGAAATTTTAATGTTTACTTTTGCAGACTTGACATTGAATACACATTTTTGGATATTGAGTGATTTAATTATATGATTTTCTTTTCTCCACAATTATTTTGCACGATAGTTGTGTGCATGTGGTGGCTTATTTTATACATTCGAAAAAAGGAAAGTATGTTCGACATATATAAATTGTCAAATGGTCCGATAGGGGATAGAAATATACAACTATGCTCTATGTGATTCTTTAAGTGTTCATAAAAATTCATACACTCTTTTATCTTCGCTTCCATTATAGAAATATAGTTGGGTCATATATGAGAATATGTTTAACATTACTCGAGAGAAATTGTTAAATAAAATATGAACATTGATTCGTCAAAATTCAATCGCGTTTTCAAAGTATAAAACTAAGGTTAAAAACGATTATTGCATGGGAATTCGAAATTCTATTGTGTTTGCCATCTATTAAATACACTAATTTGCATTTAGTATAATTTGTATTTAGTTTAGTTAATTTACACATAATAGCATAAGTAGATTAATTTATTCATAATTTTGTCACAACAAACACATCATATTGTTCTTGTTTTGGTTAAGATCATGATAATTAAAATTGAACTAATCAATTCTATGGGACATTACTTAGACTAAAAATCCACTTTATTACATATTAACGAACCGTACACTTGCAGTGATTTTAATTTGAAATATATTTTCATAAACACCCTGCCAATGCGCAAATCCAGATTCCACAAAATCATCCTTTCCAGGAGCAAGGATGGGAAAATTAAATTTCGGATGATATATTGTGTTGGACAATGTGAGACTATTTTTCATATTTTCAGTAGTTCCCGGTAACACAAACGTGAAGCACATGTTGAGATCGCATACACCCAACACATTTTGTGTCGGAATCCCTTTTTGTCTCCTGAAATTTTCTCGTTTGTAACGCGGTAGAATAGTCTGCACATGCATTTCGTCAATTGCTCTGATCCAATCCTGAGCACGCTAAACAATTGCTAAACAAATTAGATTTAACATAATCCTTTGCGTGGAAGAATTAAATTTTCATATACTACATAAAAATATGTTCTCCATTAGCACGATCGCCTAGAACAATGGATAGTCAACAACGTCTTGCCGATGATATCCTGCCTCGAAGTTGTAATTTAGGTCGGGCTTTATCATGTCTCATGCCAACAAAACCACAACGCGAAGAACTTTCTTGAAAAGTAGTGGCTTTTTATCTACAACTAGTGGCAAACAATTGTTTACAACTGTCCGTATCCTCTCTCGTGTACTATGACGCACAAAAAAATTCTTACCTGCTCGTATACATCCAGGTATGCACTGCTCCGCAAACCATACTCGTCGCGAACTATGCGGATAAAGCGAACGAACATTTGTGGATACATTCGAAATTCATTAAAACAAGTTTTTGGATACATGTGCAAATTCTGTAGCATGAATACATGTCCGCTTCGTTGAAATAGAAAAAGAAAGTGCGGTTCTGCAGAACGATGCAAGTAGTTCCGTGCTAAACGTTTGGAAATATGACAATAACTGATCTACGTCTGAATGTCCTCTTCGAGTTGTCGCATTACTATCTCATCGTTTTCTTCGTCAGACATATCGGAGTTCGGGTAAATATTACAATTAGTGAATCAATATTGCTACATCTTTTCGTTTTTTCGTTGAAATACTCCAAAGAGAAGATGTTTGCAAAATTTTCGGGAGAAGTAGAAATTATTTCATGCTTCTCGTGTGAAGGTTGCCACTACTTTTTATTGCATACGAAGGCTTAAATGTCTGGAGAAGCAGATACGAGAGCAAGTAACTAGTAAGAAGGGTGGAAGTATTTTGTCTTCAATACATGTTATTCATAGGCTTGAAAATGTGGAGTAATTGTAGAATTGATTTTGAGTGTGCAAATAATTTTACCTTTATTTGTAAGGAAGCAAAATGTGTCAGATGTTGTCTCATTCTTTTACCTATTTCCATGCAAAATGCCAAATGAGACACACAATACGTGAAAAGATGTACAAACAGTTTATAAAATCCAGATAAATATGGATACTTCATAAAAAAGTCGGACATCAAGCGAAAGCAGTCCAAAAGAAAAATAGTCTAAAATGAGTAAAACACAAACATGTCTTGCAAATGGGTAAAAACATCAAACACGCAAAACAAACGTTTTTTAAAACATTCTACCAAATATAGAAATAAATTACTCATCGAAATCCGAATTGCGTGAGAAACCGGCTCTAAGTGTCTTCCAGTCATCGAAGCTCCATTTAAACTAACGCATCTTTCCATAAGTCCTTGTTACCTCTGATCCCTAAGAATGATAGAGCGAACATGAACAGATCACTGCTTATGTCGACCTGGCTGGTTTCTTCCACTTCGACAATACATTCGTCGAGGGAAATACCGCAGCCAGCATTTCTGCTATGCGTAAAAGACTGCAGTTCTATAGATAGATCTGTCTTTCAATCAATCGGTGTGGACACAGCTGGCACCTCGTATCTTTTCTTGCCTTTATCCAAATGAGATGTGGACTATGTTTGCCGCTACTGCGCTACGTCGACATTTCGATTGCTTGCTTGGAACGTGTTGGATGTGGATCGTGACTTGAATCCCTACTGTATATCGGGACAAGTAAACAATCAGCTAACTGGTCGCTATCAGCATCATCATGCATGTCGAATCCACGTTGTGACAGTTTGGTCAGTATTAAAGCGTACTTGGTTGAATCGTACCTGTCATCGAATAGACAACTGTATCGATTCAATCACCATATAAACATTTCCAAAATTCAATTCAATCACCATATAAACAGAATAATTTAATTCCAAAGCACAATTCTAAAATTTCAGAACATGAGTGCTCCTTAACATTTCAAAAAAACAGTTACAAAATTCAATTCTATCGTTATATAAACAGAATAATTCAATTCCAAAACACATTTCCAAAATTCCAGAACATGAGTGTTCATTCACATTTGCAATACACATTTCCAAAATTCATTTCTATCATCATATGAACAAGGTTGTTTTTTATCAGTGGCTAGCCCCTTTACTACTGGTTTGTTACCAAAATCAAAGTTTCATGGACCTATTAAGATTGAAATGCAGGAATCAAGAGAAAACATGATCTATCTTCGGAAAAACATGGCCTTCGTTTTCGCAGAAACACAAACGCACGCTACAGTAATAAAAACCCAGGTTGAAAGAATACTAAAATGTAGTTAACTATAGAGCTTAGCGTTTACACAATTACCTTAAGTTTCCTCTCCCACCATTCCTCATCAGCCTTCACTCTATTGCCTGCAGTTTGATCGTAGGCAACCCCAATACAATTAAGCAATTCGAACAATAGCTTGTGATTCATCCATATTTGCTGCCAACGATTCTTCAGTTGGGTATCCATCCATTTTTTATCCACTAGTTTGTTGAAAAGTGAAAGAATATGGTACCTCCCGGCCTTTGTAAAGCATTTACCGTGATGGTGACTGTTAGGAATTTGAGGATGAGATATGGCGTGATATGAAGTATAGATCGCACAATTAATAAACAAGAACAAGATTTAAAGGAAAAGCAAATAAGAAGATGAAATTGACATATGAACCGAGTATTTTATTAATGACAACCAATGAAGAGAAAATATAACTTCTACAATAATATACTGTCTAAATTGAATGGAGAGTTTACTATTTATAGGAGAGA
>CAIGRK010231248.1:0-12864 GCA_903798315.1 Fraxinus greggii
TTCATCAATAAATTATTATTCAATCAATAACAAAGCAAGTTATTCCAATATTCTTCTTAGTTTACTACATAATTCTTATTATAAGAATTTCATAACGCTTCCGCACCAGATTGTCATCCACGTGGAGACCTATCTACGTCTTTCTGAAATGTCGAGGACTAAGATGTCTCAAAAAATTAAACAGACACTCGATAGGAGTCTTTCTAAAGAATAGGGACCCCATCTAAAAATTTCCTTAATTACCGCCACGCAACGCACATGTATAAATCAGACCAAAAATAAATAGCACTTCGATTGGGCAGTACATCGTTCATCAAAACTTGTACCTCTATCTGGAATAATCAAAATTACTCTGGCATTATGCGTTCCAATATTACACTCCCTTTTATACCTACAAATCTATAAACACGTCTCACCAAGGAAAAATAACCTCATAAATCCAAATTTCGTCTCTGATAACACATACATATATACATACAGCTTTCTCTCTCCCTCTCTCTCTAGAAATTTTTTCATCTTCTGAACATAATCGAACATCACACCGGTAAAATTACATCCAGTGACCATCTTCGATTGATCGATTTGTTTAATTTCAATCCCTTTTGCTCCGGGATTTAATCAGCGTATCCTTTTTGTATAGGCTGATTAAACGATATCGTTTTTGAATTCTTTCTTTCCCGCTGCCGGCTTTTGCTGCTTGCGCTTATCACCTGACTCCGACGAGCGTGCGATTGTTAACCTGCGCACCTCATTCATTTACGAAAAATACCTTGAACCGGATATTAGAATTCCCTCCTTTTTATGTGATACATAGAGGTTAGTTTTCTGAAATGAAATTGAATTAAGAGCTCCTATGTTAGAATCATTCGTCCACTTTCAGTTGAATTAGGGTTTTTTGCTTGTAGATTTAGGGTTTTTTAACTTTCCTTCAGCATAGAAAACTGCCGTTCTTTTCTCTTGTTTTCTCAATGGTTTCTGAGTGACAGGTAACCGATCCATATGTTTTGCCGTTAAAATCTGCCGATTTTCAGTATTTGCTTATTTACAAAACTATTTAGATTCTTCGTGGTTTAATTATATAGTGACTTAGTTTTTTTTGGTTTATCCAGGATATCTAAATGTTGATGCGTTTAATTTTCTTTTCAGAGCTTTTTTGGAGGGAATATCCGTACTTTCCATTTCTGACGCACTGTAAACCAGAATTCCATGTGAAGATACGGTTATGGCTCTTTTTAGGAATTTCTCAAGTGAAACAGTCGAGCAGAGTGCATTGAATGAGGAAAACCACTCACACTTGAGTATAAATAATAAGCATACACATGGGAACTTCGGAAACTCAGGTAGAGACAATGAAGAAATGTTGGAACCCATTTTGAGTAATAAAAGTGGAGAATACGATGGTAGTAATTTCAGGGCAGAAAATACGCAGCAGGCTTCAACGAGGAGTGCAAATGTGGTTGGGAAATGGGGTTCAAGTTTTTGGAAGGATTGTCAGCCAATGGAGTCCCATGGAGGGTTGGAGTCTGGGGAGGAATCTAAGAGTGGGTCAGAGTACAAAGGTTCTGAATTGGAGGGGGATTCTAACGGTGTAGAGGATAGGATCGATTCTGAAAATGATGAAATTAGGCAGAAAGAAGTCGACGACAAGGTTCGTCAGCGTGTTCTTGCAGATGATATGTTGTCTGATGAGTATTATGAGCAGGATGATGATGAACGATTGCATCATCATAGAACATTGAACAAGACAAGCAGATTTAGTTCAAAGCCGCCCCCTCGGTCTGCTGCTCGAAACAGTGTTTATAAGAAGTCTAAAGGATCGAAAGCTGACCAATATGATGATGATACCATTGATTATGAAGAAGAAGACAACGACGACGGTAGTTGTTTCCTTCCCTGCAACAATTATTTTCTGAAAAAATGCTCCTTTGCATTAGTTTGTGTGGAAGACACACCATTCAGTTTGTTGATATGGTAAACATCAAACTTGTTACATATTTTTTGTGCATGCAGAAGATGATCCTGAGGATGACGATTTCGATCCTGATTATGGTGCCACAAGTGGAGGCGGGGGAAACAAGGTTATTAATATGCATTGTTGTCTAATGTGCATGGTCTTTTTACTTTATTGTCTAATTTACCCATATATGCATTGCATTTATTAGAAGTCAGCGTTCCGTGGTTTGTCATTTGCAAAAGCTACATTGGTCTCCTCTTTCTTCTTAAACATGATGACGACGACGACAATAATAACTATAATTAACAGTGTACTATGATATAAAAGAATACTTTGCCACTCATTTCATACCACTCATCTTCACACATCACACTGCTGTTAGTATTTTGCGACTTAAAAAGTGCCTTGGGGTGGGGGGAGGGGTTGTATTTTCTTTTTCTTATAATGTCATGACACAATGGATGTTTGGCACATTCGAGTGGGTTCTAAGGGGCCAATGTTTGATTCTAGCTGTATTTTAAAAAAGGCTTAATATGGTACAAGGGCGTAAGCTTTGAGGCAATTTTGGGCATACACCTCCGGACAAACCAATAAATTAAATGATGTAAAAATACAAAAATACGCTCATAATAAATCATAAACCATATTGAAAAATATATAATAATACAAAAAGTTTAGAAGTCTAACTTGCAAACAAATATAAAATAGATTAATAAAATATCAACTAATAAGTTTTCAAGTTAGTTGTCAAGAAACAAAAATTGTAATAGGATTTTTAAGGGAACCACTAACGTCCTCCTCACCATTAGCTTTTTCATTCTTTATCATCAAACGTTTACTAGCTATCATTCATTCTCTTTCCCCTTACCTTCTGTGCAAAGACAGTAAAAAGAAAATAATAGAGCTCATAAAACATTCTAGATTATAAAGAAATACTCCCAAAAGCTAAGCGCAACAGCAAAATGTCTAGAAAATGCAAGATGGATGTGCTAATATATATATATTTTTTAGTCCCCTTATGACTCACACGTGCGCCTCAAGGTGTAAGCTTTTAGGCGATTCATGAAAGCCTCACGTGAGGTGGGATTCAAGTAGTAAGCCTCAAGTAGCTTTTTTAAACAATGATTCTAGTGCATTGTGAACGTATTGTACTTATTGCCCATTGAACTTCAGAACATGTCCTAGATTTTTGCCTTTTTGAATTCTTTTGCGGTTATATATCTAAGATTGGTATGTTCTATTACTCTTGATAAAAATCTCATTCAAATGCTGGAGTATTGAGCGGACATATCTTCTCTTTTAATATGTTTCTAGTTGATGATACTTTCTCTTGGTCATCATTTGTTTCAGGATACTGCCTTTTATGGTGACAAATTTGGTTTGCACTATTTAACCCTTACCAATAAATGCTTTTTCTGGACTATGATTATCTAAACATTTTAAGATAATATCTTTTGATTTCATAGCTTTTTCTGGAAAGTGATATGTATTGATGGTACGATGATTAAGTGTGTTATGTTCAAGGTTTTATCTAATATGCTTATAGGAATTTATTACATAAATTTATGTCCATTTAACACCCTCCGTTTTTAATGCTGCTGCTGCTCCCTCTCTTTCTCTCAACCTACATGTATGGGTGTGCTCGTGCATGCATAGACAAACAGACCTTTCTCAAGTGACACCTTGTCTTAGTTAAAAGTTATGGCCGCTCCAAGTAATGTCCTGTTTAGAGAATGTGTGATTCCATTTATGAAGATTTTCGTGCTCCGTCTGGAAGGGATCTCTTATTTGATTTCCATTATGTACAATTTGAATTGAAGTGGTCTTGTTTTCTGCCCATCTGCAGGATAAAGACCAAGATTGGGATGGTGAAGATTCTGATGATGATATTGATGATGATGATCTGAATATCACAGATGAAGATGATTCATTCGGTAAGAAAAATAGAGCCAAGCAACGAGGTAAGGGTGCAAATAATTTGAAGTCTACTCGAGAATTTAAATCAGTTGCTCCAACCACTAGGCGAAGGAGAGTTAGAACCTCTTTTGAAGATGAAGAAGAAGAATCCTCTGCTGAGGATTCAGAAAATGATAGCGATGAGGATTTTAGGAATATGAGAAGGCGAGGCGCACCAGTTCGCCGAAAGAATGGGAATCAATCTGTTTCTAATAGGAACAATGAACTTAGAACTTCTGGTCGGTCAGTTCGGAAAGTATCATATGTTGAGAGCGATGAAAGTGAAGATCTTGACGAAGGCAAGAAAAAGAAGAACCAGAAGGTGTGCTCCTGCATTTTGCTTTTACTTTTGATTATTCTGAGCATTAGTTTTGTGGCTTAAAAAATTTCATTTGTTTTGCATAATTTGTGGATACTTTAAGATTAACCTTTTTCAATTCTTGAATTCAATTATTAAACTAAATATTTACTGGCCTTGTCGTTTGTCTCAATATCTTTTGGATCTTGGGTGTTCTTAATTAGTGCCCCTTTTAAATTCTTGAGGTCTATGGGCTTAATGAATTAAAATTTTCTAGTTCAAAACTTTAATTTTCACTTGCTACTGTACACATAAAGGTGCAAAGGATTTGCATGGGGGTAAAATCGCATAGAGAAGCTTCAACTTGGTTGAGTTCCTTTTTTATTCTGTCTTTTTTACATGTTTTTAAGGACTGGGTGTACTGTAATTCATTTTAGATCTTTTCTTCTTGATTTTTGAAATATACTTAAATATCTTCTGAAGGCACTGCAACTAATTTGCTGTTTATTATTGCTTACTTTGTGAAGGATGAGGTTGAAGAGGAAGATGGTGACGCGATCGAAAAAGTATTGTGGCATCAACCAAAGGGCATGGCTGAAGAAGCTTTTAGAAATAATAGATCAGTGGAGCCTACACTGCTAAGCTATTTGTTTGACGCGGAACCAGATTGGAATGAGGTGGAGTTTCTGATAAAATGGAAAGGCCAATCGCATTTGCATTGTCAATGGAAATCGTTTTCTGAGTTGCAAAATGTAAGGCTTCTGAATGCTGTTGCAATAATCAAATACGAGTTAGCTCATTAAGGACGGATTGACTTATCATGGGTTAATATGTATTGAAGTTTCATTTTTTTTTGCTTGAAGAAGTTCCATTCTCATCTTTCCACCTATGAATATCTGATTTTTCTGTGAAATTTCAGCTTAGTGGGTTTAAGAAGGTTTTAAATTACATCAAAAAAGTGATGGAAGATGTCAAGTATCGGAAGACTGTGTCACGCGAGGAGGTAATGCCAACCATTTTCTGGTTTGCTAAATCCTTGAAATATTCTATTGAGATCTGGTAAAAGTAGAAGATATATTTTGTGAAACTTGCAGCTTCTTCACACACACAAAATATATAGATTAATGATATCTGTTTATTATTATACAATAAAATTGTGAGGATGGTTGCACTTTGAACTGTGAACTTAAATGCCAACTCTTCGAGTTGCATTGGAAACAGGGTGCTTATATTGGAGATGGTTTGAATTGGAAAAGAACACTTTTTAATTAATAGTTGAGTGTGAATTTGAGCTTAAGTTAAATTATTGTGAGCCGACTGTGCCATGCCCAACACAATAGGAATACCTGTCCTATGCCTCACAAAAATATCCTTCACATTTAACCACAAACTAAAATCTACTGACTATATGTGCTTTCTCTTGTAACATTTTTCAGTTATTGCATAAAATTATTTCTTGGAGAGGTATTAATTTGAATATCTTATGAGTCTACCTTGAGTGGAGCATCTTTGGATTATCCTAGTATCAGACCAAAGTCCCATATATAGAGCTCAACTTCAATTTGCATGTATAACATTTAGATCCATACTTCTTTACAACACCCTTAACTACAACACCCTTAACGAGTTTAAGTACCATAATCCGAACTATTATGAGGTTCAGCCACTGAAGCCTGGCCCAAAAAGTTCATTTCAAAGAGGAGGAGTTTTATCTGCAGTTTTAAAGACATTAAATGTTATTTTAGTGATCTTATGTTTGTTTTATCTCTATCTACGTGCACTTGCACTCCATAGATCAATCTATTGTTCCTTAACTCAAATTTTTTTGTTATTTATTTGCATGTTGAACCAATTGATCTAAATTTTTAAGTCGTTAGATAGGGTCACACGTATATCATTTAAATATTATCTTCAACATTGTATATCCCTTTTGCTCTAAGGTGTTGAGGACTAATAATAAGGTCATCTTTGAATATGTATTTTGTAACGGACGAACAAAAATGTGATTTAGATGGTTCCTGTGATCCTTCCCTTCAATTAGAAGGAATAGTGCTTAATTACTACCCTTCTTTGTGAGTCTGATTTTTATTAATGTGTGAAGAGCTATAATCAACAGAATGTGGACGTTGTAATTAAAACCTGTTGTGTGTATTTTATTCCTATTTTCCTTTAATTTCGTTCGAGATTATTTTTTCTCACATTCAGGCCCTGGTTATTTTCTGTCTACATGGACACGAGTGATCTACTTTGTTAGTTAATTTGTTATCTTACGATATGTCTTTCATTTTTCTTGTTTGTGGAATAGATTGAGGTTAATGATGTCAGCAAGGAAATGGACCTGGATATTATTAAACAAAATAGTCAGGTTGGTTCTGCTGTACTGTCATTGGGATAATCTTATGTGCTATCTAAATCATATATGTTTTGCTACTATAATGCCTAATGTAATAGGCTTGGTAAATGCATACTCAGGTGGAGAGAATAATTTCGGACAGACTCACTAATGATGGTTTGGGTAATGTAGTGCCAGAATATTTAGTCAAGTGGCAAGGACTATCTTATGCTGAAGCTACATGGTAATGAAGATTTGCTTTGTTTGTTGCCATATAATTTTGTACTTGAGCTTGTGAGGTGGCCTATCCAGTTTCTTAAATTCTGTATTTTGTTTCAGTGGTGGCTGTCTAAACGAGTTTTGTTACTTTTCTCTGGTGCCCCGTCTATTATTGCTACTTTATTTGTTTGCAACCGTTGGTGTTCAGCTGTATAATATATCATTTTTCTAGTAAGAGCTTGAAAGTTAATTTTGCTCATCTTATTGTAGGGAGAAGGACACTGATATTGTGTTTGCCCAAGATGCTATCGATGAGTACAAGGTATCATTCCATATGATATAATGAGTACTTTCGAGGTTTTATTGCACCATGTTGATGATCTTCTTGCAATGTTTTTTGAAATGTTGGCATGTATACATACTTTTAGGAAGATGCTTTTATTTAGCAAGGACCAATATTTGGAAGTGAGAAAGTTCTGCGACCTCCAGATTTCTATTTGTTGCTGAAAATGTAGAATTTGTCAGTTTCAACATGACTATCTAGTTATTATAAGTTTCAACGAGACAGGACAAAACACTGACACAATGACACAATTCTGTAGGGAGGCAGGACGCAGACATGGAGACGTATTAATTAAAACTATACATTTATAAATTTTATCATTTCGTTTTCGAATAACATAAATACTCTTTTTAGGTTTGATTTTGAATTTTGGAGGTAAAATCTTTTGAATATGAGTTGACCATTTGCTGTACTTAATATGTGAAACGAAACAAAATTATTCAATATAAAAATTGCTTATGGTAGATATAGAAGTTCCACAATGGAGATCTGTCACGAAGATTGATGTTGGACAATTGTATAAAAATTAGGACAAGAAATTATTTCTTGTTGTAATAGGATTTTATTTATTGTTTAAATTATGATTTTGTTTCCTTTTTAAGATTTTAGTTTATTTCATTTTTAGGATTTTAGTTTAGTTTTCTAATATTGGAAGCTACAGAATCATTTTGCTTATATTTGTTTTGTACACTCTTTAATTGACCACTTCATTACAATAAAACTATTTCTACAAATTTTCGATTTTGTTCAACTTTATTCTTATTTCAAGAATCTCAATTTTGCTTCTGCACCAAAGATTTTCTTTTGGGTAATGGATCAAACTTAAAAGTTCTTAAAAAAAATTACACACTGTGTTGATTCTTTTATACAAATAGTTTGATATAATTAAAAATCTTTCTAATTTTATTTTCCAAAATTTACAAAATTGGGCTTGTCATGTCCTTGACATGTTGAAGACATGCGCCTTATGTATAAGAAATTAGACGACACAAAATCTAGGGTGTGCTGGGGAAGTGTCCTTCACATGTCGAAAATTATATGTGGTATTCGAAAATAGGACGTCATGTGGTGTTTCTTAATGTGTGTGTATACTGTGGGACACCGACTCGCCACTGTAGGAGGGGTTTATGCGCTTCAGCTTATTACTAAGCCTCTGGTTGGTTTTGATTTTTTTGATAAAAGTTATGAAATGTATGGTTAGAAGTGTATAAAGCTACAAGTCCCATGAAATATGTTGTTGAAAATGAGTGTGGGGGCCAAACGGGGGCTAAGTCAGTTTAATTGCACGCATGTTCTTTCAATTTGGATGTTCAGCTCTGTACATTATCAGTTTCTGTGAAATTTAGATAGCTCCTATTTAATTGCAATTTAAAAGATGCATTCATGTTTAGGAAAAAGGCATGTGCCATTTGGAATCAGTTATATTGCTAGATATACCATCCTATTGAACTAGATTGTCAGCAGTGCAGAAGCTTGTTACAGAAGATTTGAAGCTCCCTTCTAGGGAAGGGTGATTACTAGCTGCATTTTTGGGTCTTCTTCACACAAATCAACCAGTTAAGATCACTAATGAGCATCTAGAAAAGGGCGGTTCTTTATGCGTTATAGGCTGTAGGTGAATTTAATTTGTTGTAGGAAAAACTCCACGAAAATCAGCATTACTGCCGACTATGCTAGCAACTAAACTGCCATCACCATGAACTCTTAAGTGGATCTAGCAGAAATCATAGCCAAAGTCAGTAATTTAATGCTCCATTTTTTGCAAGGAATTTCTAGATCTGATGTAAACCACCTCAGGAAACCTACTGAAAAACAGAATAAGAAAGGAATGTAAAATAAGTTCAGAAGATGTAATAGTAAGGGATTTTCGAGGGCCTTCTGGAAACTGGTGGTGGACGAAGATGGTGACTGAGGTTAGGACTGTTAGATGATTGGCTGTGGCATGTTGCCGACTGCCTACAAGTTGGCCGATGAAATCCAGACGGAGAGTGGGTGACAGAACGCAACGCAAGAGGACTTTCTTTTAGTTTTATTTTTTTGCCAGAGGATTATAATTTCATGGCTTTAATTAGTAAGAGGTATACTGCTAAAGAAATGTTTGAATCCAATTTACATAAGTTGATCTTCTCCAGGCATTTAACCTGAGCTGCTTGAATTTATAGTACAATTCTTTACACTAGATGTTCTGAGGTGGAATTTGGTTTATCAAACGAGGATGTATTTCTAAGCACTCATATGTAATCAGGCTCGAGAGGCTGCAATGATGGTGCAAGGGAAAACGGTGGATTTCCAGCGCAAAAAAAGCAAAGGTTAGTAACTCCAATCGTTTGTCTATTTACGTGTCAATTTTTTGGAGTCAATGTGGTATTTTAGAAAATTAACATTGATTTCTCTTTTGGGTTATGTTTTCTATGAGTGGAATGGGTATGTGTATAAGGAAATAATGGATTTTTATGCAAGAAAATATGATGCTATGTAAATACTCTTAGCCTCTGTTTGGTAGAAATTATAATTCACATTTTAATCTAAGTTAAAGTCAACAACTAATTTTAACCACACATTTTAGGGGACCCACAATCACAATTTTGCAACCACACATTTCATCAACTTTTATCAAAATCTACTAAAAATCTGATTTTAATCCCTACCAAAAAGGGGCTTAATTTAGTACCATGAAAGATATCAGTTTCTGTTATGAAGCTCTCAGTTGAATCAGAACCATGCTTTTACATTCGACACATTGATTAAGTGTACCCTTTTTTTGCTTTGTTTCGTTTTTTTTGTTTTGTTTTGTATTTTGTTTTCTGTTTTTTTTGATACTTTGCTGATCATGTGGAAATTGATTTAAATTTTGTGGTTCGAATTGTGGATCTGAGTACATGAGTTTGCAAGGATTGATCCCATTCTAACTCTCCTAACTGCTAAATATTAATAACAAGTATCCACATTTATTGCAAGACGTGTTCTGTTTTCCAGAGATAATTTACTCATAATAGTGAATATGAAATAACATAGAAAGGACTTCCTCGCGTGCTTAGGCATTGCTTTGGCATCACCCTAACATTTTTAGTTTGGTGAGATGGTGGTGGTGAAGAAAATAAGGGTTTGTTATTGAGGTGGCTATTGGCTTGGGGATTGTGGGTGTTTGAGCATGATGTTTGCTGGTGGTAGGTTGGCAGGGGGTGGCTGGTGGAGTTGGAGGTTGTGGTTTCAATGCAGGTTAACTGGGGACAATCTGGAAAGAGAGAAGATTTTGAGTAAATGATGATTCATTGGTTTGAAGGTTAGTTTTGGGAGATAAAGTAGAAAGTGTTGAGGAAGTGAGCTTTGTTATAGCACTTTCAAAATTAGGATATTAGTGCTCTTCACAGGACCATTAGTTAGAATAAGAATGCAGTGGTGCTGATCTCACTCTCACCAGCAAGGGAAATCTACTTAATCTATTTCTGTTCACTAACAGGCATTTCAGTGCTCTTAATGCTGTAGAGCTCCTCTAACATAATTGATAGGTTGGCGGATGAGTGGAAAAAAAAAAAAATCTTTGAAATCGTTTTTTTTTGGCCTTCGCAATTGCATTATAAATTTGAGATATAAGAACCTACCCTCTTTTTCTATGAAATATAAGTTCTTTTACTTTATTAGGAAGTTTGAGGAAGCTTGATGAGCAGCCTGAGTGGTTGAAAGGTGGGAATCTTCGGGATTATCAGCTTGAAGGTCTGAATTTTCTAGTTAACAGGTGCGAAGTTGGTACTTTGGTTCAAGTTGGTCATTGAAATTATTTTTCTTGGTTTACTGAAGTTGTTTTCGCATGCGAAGTTGTTCTGATCGGTGTCTCTTTTGCAGCACAGTTGGAGAAATGATACAAATGTAATATTAGCTGATGAAATGGGTCTTGGAAAAACTGTTCAGTCAGTTTCAATGCTTGGTTTTCTACAGGTACTTCTTTAGCTGTCTGCTATGACTTTTTTTAATGCTTTGGTAATAATTCATATTTTTTTCCACAGAATGCTCAGCAAATTCAAGGTCCCTTTCTTGTTGTTGTTCCATTGTCTACTTTGTCAAACTGGGCAAAAGAATTCAAAAAGTGGATGCCTACCATGAATGTTATTATATATGTTGGCACCCGTGCGAGTCGTGAGGTATGTAAAATCCTGTGTTCTGTGATATTTGACTTGCGTTGGATTTTATGCACTCATGCAAGTAGTTTTTTTTTTTTTTTTATGGTTTTCATGGGGTTGGTTCTGTTCTTTGTTTTTTATTGTTACATTTTGTTGGAATAAAAGATTGTGCTGTATAGTTCTTGGCTGCTGATGCCTTGAGATCTGTTTCACATTTTATTTTCTCTTACATCTCTTTGCCTTCTGCACATTTAAATGTATCTGAAGCAAAGTATTCCTTTCTTTGCAAGTGCAATCACTTGGAGAACATTGAATGCTTCCCCATGACTCCTTCGACTTATATTTGCCAAAAAAAAAAAAAAATTCTTTTCTTTGTTTGTGGTCACGAGACGTATTGTGACATGGCTTGATAAGTGAAGGAGTGACACAAGGAAGCTACTTCTACTGAGAAAGCCCCTACTGCTGAGTACATAATATGTTGGCACCCGTGCGAGTCGCGAGGTATGTAAAATCCTGTGTTCTGTGATATTTGACTTGCGTTGGATTTTATGCACTCATGCAAGTAGTTATTTTTTTTTTTGGTTTTCATGGGGTTGGTTCTGTTCTTTGTTTTTTATTGTTACATTTTGTTAGAATATAAGATTGTGCTGTATAGTTCTTGGCTGCTGATGCCTTGAGATCTGTTTCACATTTTATTTTCTCTTACATCTCTTTGCCTTCTGCACATTTAAATGAATCTGAAGCAAAGTATTCCTTTCTTTGCAAGTGCAATCACTTGGAAAACATTGAATGCTTCCCCATGACTCCTTCGACTTATATTTGCCAAAAAAAAAAAATTCTTTTCTTTGTTTGTGGTCACGAGACGTATTGTGACATGGCTTGATAAGTGAAGGAGTGACACAAGGAAGCTACTTCTACTGAGAAAGCCCCTACTGCTGAGTACATCCTTGCCTCAAACCGGCATTAATGTACTATTAGGATAGACTGTCTCCAGAACCTGTCTCTTTGAATTTTTGGTTTATATTTAAATATTCCTTTTTTTTGGAGGTTTTATATTTATGTTATTTGATTTCTTCCTTGCTTATGTTACTTGCAAATGATCTTATGGAGCAATCGGTGTGCTTTTTGATCTTATTATGAAGTTTATTATAGAAACTGTTAGGGCCTGTTTGATTGGCCAATCTTTTCCGTGGAAAATGGAATCCAAATTCCATTTCTCACTTTTAGCTTGTTTGATGCCTTTTTTTTCCCCATGGAATTCATTTTCTTGCTTCTGTCTCACACGTGCCACATTTCTTGGTTTTTTCCAGGTTACTTTCTTTTTTTTTTGTTTTTTTTTGGCAATTGGAAAAAATTCTAGATATAATGGTAAAAAAATTTATCACTTTTATTGACAATTTTCATGCAGAACAAAGCCAAACGAATGAGATTCATGGTAATTTTTTTTAAAATTTTTTTTTTTTTGGCAATTGGAACAAATTCTAGACCCAATGGAATGGACAATTTCCATGAAAAAGGAGCCAAACGGATACCAAACTTCCAACATTTCTCAGGTGAAAAATTATACCAATCAAATACAATTAATTACAATTTCCAGTAAAACAAATTTTATGTTGTTATTTTCTGATTTAATTTCATAATACA
>CAIGRK010231355.1:0-16281 GCA_903798315.1 Fraxinus greggii
TGCCTTTATGTTATATTTGGAACAGCAAGAGGAGTTTGTATCTCAGTTTCCAATAAGAAATGTAAATAAATTGTATTTTTATTCAAGTAACCACATTTTGTCCGCAATCTACAGTGGTGTTATAATTGCAAATTTCGTGGAGTTAATTTAAAAGAGGATATACACTTATTAAAGGGAATAGAATTGACATACTAGAAGATTATAGTCGAGGTCTAAAGGATTATTTACATCTAAGTTCAAAGAAATGTTGATCACGTGAATTTAAAAGATCCCTAATAGAGTGACATTGATTGAAAAAAAAAACCAATATGTTACTTATTGAATAGGGAAAGACGCATGGTAGGCTTGACTCCCTTCCACACATGCAACTTGTAGAAGAAAAATCCTCAAACTTATAATATGAATCTTAAAATATCCAATCAATGCCGTTATCTCGTATAAAAAAATGATGACATTTTAGTACTATAAATAAGAACTCGTGTATTTACGAGATATGACAAGAATAAGCATGTATTTTAGCCTATAAATCCATCATATTCCAATACTAGCCCTAGGATGAAATATAGAAAGAGGAGAGAAGAAAAGCTTTAGAAATTCATAGAGATGTAAAACTCTCTTCGCAAATCAATAATATGAAGTAGACTTGAGTAAAAGTTAAAAATATGGACATTATGTTTGGTGGCACGACCAAGCTTGCGCTTATATCACTGGTACCATCAGAAACATGGATGTCTACATTAACTGAACTCTAAATTGTAGATTACCCTAAAATCTAATCTTAAATTCATCTTAATCAAAAAGTAATACCAACAAGCTTGCTGTCTAGTGTCTTGTGATGCCATTTGGAGGCACCATCCTTGAGGTTCTTTCTTCCAAATAGTCTTGCCTCTAACTAGAGACGAAACACCACACAAGAGATCACGTAAAAAGAAATTAAAACAATTTATTTTGGAAGTTTTTATATTTTGAACATGGTTAGATATTTTATATTTCAAGTAAAAAGAATTTTATATTGAAAATAGTTAGATAAGTCTAACTTTAAATGCTTATTCGGTTGAGATTAAAAGTCAATTAAAATTGAAAATATCACCGTTACTGGATATCAATCGTCTACAAAAATCAGGGCTAATTTTTCAATTAGAATAAAATCAGAACAATCACTTCCAAAAGGGGCCAACGATTTTATCCTTGAATTGCCTCAAAAAGAGAGACGAACCTCATACTTAAAGCGCAGTCATGGATCTTCTTCGAGTTCATCCCTGTAACGCCTGCATTTCCTTTTACCCCAAATCGCCACTCCATCGGCCATTTTTCTCGACCTCTATTTCACGTTACCCGTCCAATTCCCTCAAAACGAAGTCGGAGCTCCGAACCCAGGTGGCAGTTACCGGCCAAAACGGCAGCAGCTACTCCCCTGCAGTTCCAACCCATAAAGTCACCGTACACGACCGCCAACGAGGCGTTGTCCACGAGTTCTTTGTACCTGAGGTATGAAAATACATATATTGTATATAGATTTCGTACAAGTTGTATTCACCACTATGTGCTTGAGGGTGTCCAAAGTGCAAATAAATGCAGAGATCAGATATTTCACGAGTGATGCGGAATACAATTAGAGTCATTAATGATTTCTTGTTTGTGCATTTTGTATAAATTGTAACAATGGCACAACTTAGTCTTAAGATTGGCTTGTTAGACGAGGGTGCTCAAAGTGCTTATGAATCACAAGACAGGCATTCCACGAGCATGTGGGTTGCAATTTGAGTTATTACACATGCACACATGTTTGTGTGATCCCATTTTTTTTCAAAATACATTTTTCTATCTTCTTTTCAACTACACATTCTTCAATAAAATAATATCACACACGCAGATAAAAAACTTTTACTTTATTTTTAACCATACATTCTCTACCAATCTACTGTTCCAAAATATATTCTACACCAAAAATGGGGTTCAAACAGGCACCAGAAGGCAGGAATTTCACAGAATAAAATTAGCTTTATTACACAAATACATACGTTGTATGTTTGTTTGTATAGAGATTTTCTATTTATTTATTTGTGTAAAGTTGTTGATGTTGTGTAATGGTGAATTACATTGAAATGCAGGATCAGTATATATTACACACAGCAGAGTCTCAGAGCATAAATCTCCCATTCGCCTGTAGGCACGGTATTCTTCTATCATTCAATATATATACCGAGCAATTTCTTTTGTATCATATTTGAGTTTATATAGATTTACAGGCAATTTCAAGCAATTTTAAAGATTTGAGTATTGGCAAAGAAAGAAAAGGAAAAAGGTTTAATTGTGGGTTCTATATGCTTGCTGCATTGCCTTTTTATGTGTATGTAAGGAAATCTGCTGCTTTCCACGAACTGAAAGCTCATTATACTCTCAATTTGGCAACACAAAACAGGTAAGGAGAAATGCAAGAGCCACCAAGGGTAGGCACTCCGGTGCTCCAGTCAGGAAATGGATTTTATATACTGTTCAAAAAGTTTAACTAGTGCAGTACTACATAAATGAAAGTTCCATGTACTGATGTAACACCTTGTATTGTGAGCCTTTGGCCTTATGCCTATTAGGTGCTTGGGTAGTGATCTTAGTGCTTTTAGTTATAGGAATAATCTTTGGAGTGGTCTTAGAAATGAGAGGTTTCAAACCCTCCAACTTACACTCCGGTGCACTCCCCCTAAGTGATGATGTGACAGAGTAGTTGGCTTTTACCGAGTTCTAATGAGATTATCTCGACAAAAATTTCATATTTTGGTTCAGTCGCAAATTTGACTTCTACATAATGCTGCCCATTTGATAGGGTTGGATGTGACTCAAATTGTCAATGGTGAATCAGGTTCTAGCTAAGGGATCTCCACGCACGATAAGGCCCCTACTACTAAGCCACCTAGAAGCAGGAAATGGAAGTCACCTATACCACAAGGGAGAAATAGCTTGTACACTTCCTTTGAAAATGTGATTTGTGTAAGGGGCTTTATGTAGAAATTAAAATAATTGACCAAGTCAAAATACAGAATTTGGTCAAAATAAGCTGATATGGATCTGGCGGAAGCCAAACTACCTATCACATCTTCACTTGGAGACCATTTCAAGGATGATCCTCAAAAACTCTAGGCATTAGGGTCACTACCCAATGAATTAAGGAGGCATGTGTGCTAGACTAGGTATACAAGGGGTATACTGGATCATGTAACATTCATTATGCAGATTACTGCACTACTACTTTTTGAACTTTGGCCAAATTTTATTTCATGAATTGAGTTTCAGAGTGCATATGCTGCAGTGATCCTGCATTTCTCCTGTCCCAGATTGTGAGTATATAGAGCTAAAAGTCTAAATTCATAGAAAGTCCCTGGTTTCCTTAAACAGCTATGATGGAGAATACGATGCCAACCTGTTATTGTTTAATCTATTATTTGATCATTCTCTAGATTCCCACTGTTCATGTTTGTTGAACTCCAATCTCTGAGTTCTATTTATCTTATTTTTAATTTTTCTCAAATATGTAGTACAATATTATGCTCCAGTGTTATTGTATTTCCTGTTTTCTTTTTTTACCATGTTCTTGGGTTCTTAATTATTTACCTCCATGTAAAGCTTTGTTGAAAGTAAAAGTTCCTCACTATAATAAGACGTCCACTTGCGTACTTTTGTTATTAATTTCATTTGCATATAGCAATACCAAATTTAAATGAGAGAAAAAAAATTGAGTTTTTACAGATATAATCATATAAGAAGGCGGATTTCAAATCTTTTTGTCTCTCTATGTCCCTCATTCATGATTTTATGTGAGGCTTGGAGTAATTTCTTGCAAAGAAATACCATCAGCTAGTTACATGATTTGAAGCCTATGAAGAATCCACTTTATTTGAATCTGTTTGAAAAAGCACAAAAAGAAAAGTCAAAACAAATCATTAGTTTAGAATTCTTAAATAGAACTTAGTGTAAACAGGATTTCAATAAAATTGGTATTAATTGTGAAATGTAAAGTGCAACTTTGGGATCACTCGTGTGGGGATCAAACTCTATTTAAATTGTTGATGCATGCCAATGTTGCTTCTATGTCCAATTGCATGATTAGTTATTGACAGTGTCTCATGCAGAAAAGCTGAGGTAATTTTTTATTCTTTTATTTTTTTTTTCAAATGGATGTCTATAATTTGGGCTAAAAGAGGTTAAGAATGGACTTTTTACATGAATCAATGCTTATTATCTAGCTTAAATACATATACATTTTGTTATTTATGTTGGAACTTTAATTTTTTATACGTGGCATGAAAGGATATAATCTACTTGGAGATGGTTGGAGCAGATTAGTGGCTGTAAAGCTCGAAGTTAACCTATTACATAGTGACCTAGTTTCTAGTTGAGATTTTGATTATGATAGTGTTCTTCATCTTAATTTGTAATTTTGCATGCTTGTCGACTGGTTTTATGGAGTAAGAAACAAAATGAGGACCTATAATAGGTTGGACTTCGTGAGGCTGTTAATACTAAAGCAATTTATGCTAGTGTATGGTTTGTCTGAAGCTACAAGATCAAGAAAAAGAATAATTATCGACCTGTTGGACCTTCTTTCCGCAATATGCGTAATTTTTGTTAATTTCTTTGAATATCAAATCATAATGTTGCAGGTTGTTGTACTAGCTGTGCCGTTCGTGTAAAATCTGGGCAACTCAGACAGCCAGAAGCATTAGGGATATCTGCTGAATTGAAATCAAAGGCATGATATATTCCTGCTCTATAAACATATCAGTTGTTTTTTTGTTTTCTGTTTAATCTAAATAAAAATTAGCTTGTGTATTTTCTGCTCATCATGCAAGTATTTTTTTCTTGAAAATTACTCATTGCAAACTATTGTTGTACACTTCTATACATTATCTAATAATATCTGAATCACGAGTTTAAATCAGCAACTATCTGACCGATTCAGATTTTAAGCTGATCACAGCTACTTTTCTTTAGACAGTGTTTTGCATAGACCATTACAGTCATTTCGGTCAAAAAATTTCACCATCATTTTCAAATATTTTGGTCCAGTTATATTAATTTGTATCGTACAACCTTTGTTACCTAGGATGAGCTCAGTTTAAGTCATTGTTTGGCCCCCATTTTGGAGAATTTATAAATTTTGGAATAGTGATTGATAGGAGAATATGTGGTTGAAAAATAATGAAAAGTTTTAGATTTTTGTGTAATATTATTTTATTTGGAGAATGTATGGTTTAAATTAAGATAGAGAAATATTTTAATGGGGGCCAAACAAGGGCTAAATATTATTAAGTGTACTATCAGTTCAATATTCCAACACACTGAAGAAAAACCTAGTAAAGAAAATCAAACATGTAGAGACCACATAAAGATTTGGTCAATGAAGCGTTGGAACCGGTAGAAGTTGAAGATAGTTTCAAATGGTCCACGGAAAAATAACTGATATTCTGCTCAACTTCTGATATGCATTTGATTCCCCCAACTTCTGATATGCATTTGATTCCCCTAAAACCACCTGATCCCTGTTTTTTACGTGCATTTCCCTTTGAAATTGCTGACAATTAATTGTAAATTCAAATCTATTTTCTGAGATGTAGGGGTATGCACTTCTTTGTGTGGGCTTTCCGTCATCTGACCTCGAGGTTGAAACTCAAGATGAGGATGAGGTAGTATAAATAAATTTCTCCATTCAGTTTGTTAAATACATTCTCCATGTTTTAGAACGGATTAAGAATTCAATTAGTAGAGATATAGTTTTAAAGACTAGCATATTTTTGCATTGAAATTCTATTATATTACTACTATTATGCAGTCTATATTACTATTAGAAGTTTGTGACAATCTCTCTGTGTCACTCTCAACCCACTAGCCAAAGGTTTAGCAATGTCAATGCTCCCGAGCAAGCTGAGGGCTTTATATTGTAAATTGCAGTTCTTACTATATGATTTAATTCCCTTTCTGGTATGTAAATATTTTAAATTGTGATATTTGCAGGTGTATTGGCTTCAATTTGGTCGATATTTTGCCCGAGGACCTATTGTAAGTCTTGCATTAATATTAAGTCTTTGGCACAAGAATTTTTCTTGGACCTAAAAGTAATAAAATTGATAAAGACATTAATAGAGAAAAGTGTTTAGCATCAAAAGGGGTTCCTCAGAACCAGTTCTGAAGGTTATGTTGTGTTTGGTTTTGCAGGATAGAGATGACTATGCATTGGAGTTGGCTATGGGAGACGAGTAAGCTGTGTTATAATGGCCATCGACTCAAACCGTTAATATCTCCAAGTAGCTACTGAAAATACTTCTCACGTTCGCATCCACCGTCAAATTTTAGCCAAATCTGTAACAGTAATCATAATACATTACTTTAGGTCTTTCCAAAGTGTAATTCTTAATCTCATCCCAAAGTTGGAATGTAAAGGATTTCCATCCTTGTGCATCAGGCATCAGCAATCTTAATCGTGCATCAGTTGTGTAGCATCAGTTGTGTATTCTGTTGATGATAAATGATTTTATTCTTGAATTGCAAAGCATTTGCTCTTAGGAGACTACTCTTAATTGTTTCATCCTCTAGTGCATGAATAGCAAACCAGAATGGATTCTGTTGAGTTAGGTCTGTCGAGGATCTGAAATCAATATTATAGAATAATGCGTATCTCCAAGTTTATACGAGTATGAAGGCGAATAAAGAAACAAGAAAGCAAATAACAAGTGCCAGAATTGATTAACATAAAGGAAAGATCACGGGTATGCAGGAAAAAAAAATCAATCATCAATGTCACTGATATACAAAGTATTTTATTCTCCATGCTATAATAAATATTAAAAAGTAAACATGGAGCTAAAATATTGAAAGCTCCTTAACAGATTCAAGTCTCCCCAAAGTCTATACTACATCTTGGGCATATTGCATTCACCAGCCCACATCAGAGAGAAATGGTATCATCCATGCTTGCCATAACGATCTCTGTCACGTTCCCTCTCCCTTGATCCTTGGGAATGCCTCAACTCCTCGCCCTCCCACTTCCCGGCAGCAGCCAGAGGTGGTGAAGAGGTGTATTTTGATGGCCTTCTCTTGAAATGCCTCTCATCATCACTGCTTTCATATTCCACAGAAGCAGCAGCATTTTCTCTTGACCCAGCTACTGGTTTATGCTCTTCATGATACCCATTAGACGCTGACACCCTGTGGCTTCCAGAGGTGCTGCCTGGTAATGTAGTGGTTGAAGACACCTTTCTTTTCTTAGAAGCTGCCACATCCTTTTCTGGGTAACTGATGCGAGAAAAGATGCTTGGCTTTTGCTTCTGTTCGTTCGTCAAGATACTACTGGCCAACGCTACAGGTGGTACCAATGGGGGAGGTTTAGCAGCTGATGATGACTCCAATCCACGGCGGCTGCTGCGGTCGTGGTAATCACGATGCCGATGGTTGTCAGGATAGTCACGGAGGTCATGATCTTCTAGGTGATGATAGCCACTGTCAAGGTGGTGGTGATGATCATAGCCGGATTTACTCTTGGATGATGGACGAAGATCTTCTCCCTGATCTTTTTGATGGTAGCCATCAGAGTTGTCAAGGTGGTGGTATCCATCATAGTCAGATTTTCTCTTAGATGACAGGCGAGGAAGTTCGGTGTCATAGGAGCGTCCATCTAGGGATGGTCTCTCAGGTCGGTGGAGATAGCGCTGATGCTGATCTCCACTGGGCGGAGGAGGAATAGACTTCTGCATTAGCAGTAGGAAATAAAAACACCAAGTTCAGAATCAAATAACTTCCAACAAATTTTATGCTAATTATTGCACCAAACAAATTCCAGTCACCCATCTTAAACCATACAACTCTTTCAATCTTGCTAAATTTCTAAATTCTATTGGTTAATCCCTTATGTCACCTCACTGGAACATAGCAACACCAAATTCACACATTAGTAGGCATTGGCAACATATATTCATGGTTTGAAAATTTTCCTTGCGAGTTTGATTATTGGCTTTTCATGATCCAAACAAATCCATTGAACATCAACAAAGCCCTTATAAGACCAAAAATTCCATGTCAGACCTAAGCCAATTAGAGATAAATTGTAATTCAGATAACAAATTATTTGTACACGACTTTCTAAGATCTTATTCAACAAGTGCCGTGGGTGGTTCAGAATCAAGCTCTGTAAAGTAGAGCAAATAGAAGCCCCCAAGGCCAAGGGGGGAGAATTTAGCAGGAGATGAAAGGCACAATCATACAGGTACGAGGAGCCCAAAAAGGAAAAAAAAAAAAGAAAAAAAAAAAAGGAAAGGCCACTACAAAAATCTAAAAACTTAAAATACTGAATTAAACGTAAGAAAAAAAAAAGGCTTAGACAAGTCTAGCCGTCAAGCCATTTGGCTTGTAAACAGTAACCAGAACTAATCAAACGTAATAAAAAAAAACCGGCTTAGCTAAGCCGAGCCATAAAGCCATGTGGCTCGGACAAAAAAAAAAAAAGAAAAAAAAAAACGGAAAGGCCACTACAAAAATCTAAAAGAATGTACTGGTATCTCCTCATCTATACCACCCATTTAAATTCCATGTCATTGCTGGTGTAATGTTTTTTGAGAGAGAGAGAGAGAGAGAATATTTTAAATGTAAACATAAATTAAAACAAGTACTTAACATGGAAGGGTAAACATTCCAAATTTTATTAGATATCCTGATCCACCGCTTTCAACATTCAGACACAGGCATTAGGGGAGACATGTAAGGACATGATTATAAAAACCTCCCTCTCTCTGTCATTTTAAAACATATCCTAATTGGACGATTCCAACAGCGGCTGACAGAAACAAAATTTGTATTCTCCTTAATGAACTCTTCCTGCATTAGTGTGCACATATGTAACATAGAGAAGTTGTATAACAAAACTGCATACAGATTTGGTTTTCATAGAAGAAATGTTGCCAGTGCTGCTCATTTCTCTACCATATTCCCGATCCTTGGGTAACTCCCTGAAAAATAAAGAACCAGAGTAATTGAATTAAAAGAGCTTAAAGGTACAAATAAGTGAAATAACGTAATGCACTAATCATTATTAAGTAGATTATAAAATTCATATCCAGTATGAACAAACATTGATGCATGCATGAAAATGGTTCTAAATGCTCAAAAGACAGAAGGAAAAAACAGTAAGCATTTGTTTTGGAGAGATTTTTCCAAGTGAAAAAATGATTTTTTTCCCCCTTTTTTTTTGAGTCTTTCTAGTTAAAAAGTAGGAAAAATCCATGGGTCCCATAGAATGTGGTTGAAAATGACATTGAGGAAAATTGATTTTTCCAAATAATTTCCCAAACAAGTCTTAAAGCCACAAATATTCAACACAAATCAAGTGGAGCACAACAATTGCTTAGGGACATGTTCCAAAAGCTTGATGTGTTCCTAATACCTAATCTTGCAAGAGAACCTATCAAAGAGTTGAAACTGCTAGTCAAGCAATCATATTTTTCAAGTCTGTATCATTAAGTTTAAGCTCAACAAAACAAAAACTATACCTTTGATGTTGAAATAGAAAATAAATGCAATATGTCTTTGAAAATATCTAAAATTACGACATTAAATAGAAAACAGAATGCAAAGTTGGTCCTCATTACCTAATACCATTCCTCTCCATTTCACGCTTCCTTTTGAAATCAGCATTACGAGCTTCAAAATCCTCTCTGCTCATTTTCCTTGGCCCAGCGTTAAATCCCATTGCTAAGTCCGCAAGGTCCCTGATATTGTTAAAAGTCCATGAAACAATTATAAATTATTCTTATCGGAGGAAAATGTTAACGAGTATCACACGCATATTGTATATCAGTGAACCCCCACGACCAACTCAAAGCAAAGTAGCTAAACCACCATATTCCATGTCAGAGTTACAAAGTTCAACCTCAAAAGAGATGCACAGAGAAAAGTAAATCTCATGCTCATGAAATATGAAAGAGAGAAAGAGAGACTAATAGAAGGTAAACTGAATTATACCTCTGAGGTGGGCCATAAGGCAACATAAAACCCGGTCCTGCAAATGGGTCGGGAGGTAAAACACCTCCCAATGCAAGATCCATATGACTAAACCCACCCAAATAGGGCATAGGACCACCATAAGGGGGTACAAATGCCTCCATTCCAGGTTGGATGCCAGTCCAATATGGATTATAAGCACAAGGCCCCATAGGCATTATGTAATTCTCAGCTGCAAGGTCCTGGTTAGTTCTCCACTGAATCTCTGCAACTGCATCCAAGAAGTCGATAGAATAGTATCATTAATGTTAGATGGGGGAAGGTTAATTTTGCTTGGGGAAAATTCAAAAAAATAAAATAAAAACGAATGAAGTTAAGCTAAAAAGTTTCAACCACTAAAACCGAATAATAGTAGAAGTTAAAGACAATCTCAAACAATAAAGTAACCAAATCATTACCATTAGGAGGTAAGTGCATTCTCTTCTTTTTCTTCTTTCCTGAAATTCAACAGATCAAAATCATGCAGCAAGTCTGAGAACTAGCAAATATTGTCACATGCCACTATTATCTCATGTTGCTTAAAAACCAATTTCCGAAATGTAACTTCTTTAATGCCTAATATAAGTTATGAATAATCGCTGAATAACAAGCTTGCTATGGAAAATAGGTAACACCCCAATTTGATTTCGTAGATATAGGATCATTAATTAGCAGTGGTGGAACTTGCTTCTGAAAACCATTTCTCACTACATGATCGAGGCATTAACAAGAAAAGACTCCAGAACCTCCTCTTAGTTAATATGTCAGTGAACTAGCAACAATAAAAGAAACATTTAACCATACAGAGATTTTGGAGGGACTTTACGAGCTTGAAACTAGCATCAGTACGTAGGACACAGTTTACACACATATAACATATAAGCATTTACATCATTCACCTGAATCCCCAGAGATTGGTTTCTTCTGCACTTCTTCATCAGCCAATGGAGCATTTCCTTGTGATGCCGGTTCTTTAACACTTAAAACCTCGTGTATAACTTCTGAAACATCTGCCACTTTTGAAGTTCTACCTTTCTCAGCTTTCTGGTCTGGAGCAACAAGTTTCTTGTGCTCTTCAGCAGACTCTACTATCTTTGAAATCTCTTCCTTCTGAGGAGGGAGTGGTCTTGGCATCACTTGCTCTCCTTTTGAGGCAACAGATTGAGTAGGAGATAAACCCTGATGATGCGGATTGTGTGACTCCGTATCTGAAACAAAAAGGTAGTTATACAAAAATGACGATTGTAGTGGAAGTATACAAGACTCACAAGCACTACAAACCTTGGACTTGAAAGTTACTCCCGCCATTTTCAGCACTGCTGTTATTGGACTCAAGAATTCGATTAATAGTATCCCTTACTGTCATGTTCGGCAACAGATCATCCGCGAGGATATTTGTGGCCCCACAAACACACATTGATTTAGAAATGATGTAATCTCTTATACCTAAAGAAAATATCCAAAAAGCAAAATAGCTTCCGTCAGCATAAAGGAAAAGAACAATTATTAAAAACTCTTAATATATAAACATAAAAGGGCCCACATTGTCCCCTCTCCAGTCCTCCTTGCGAACATCTAATCCTCTACTCGTAGAACATAGAAAAGGACTACAAGCATGAGCATCAAAATATCATGACTACAAGCAACGAGCTTACATTTATCACAGAAACTCCTAAAACAACACTTGCTCGTAAGCATAGCATCTTTCATTACTTCTTTGCACAAAGGGCAATGAAGTTCAGGAGGAAGATCACCAACAGAACGCGTAGAAGGCATCCCTTCAATTTCTTTTTCAAAGGCATCCCTGCAACAAATCCAAGAAAACACAATAACCTTAAGAAAATATATCAAGTGGGTCAATATGGATTCGTAGAAACTGCTTACTCATTTGGCTTCAACACTGCAACAGCCCCACTTGGTAATGCATATGAACCTTCAGGTGTAGCCATTAGCATAGATTTTGGAATTCCAGTGGGAGGTTTCACTCTTTTTACATCATAATTTGGATCTCCATTGGTTGGGCAGTGCTGTATAAAATGCCCTACATAAAAAGAATTTTATCGAGTATGCATTTCACAGTGCATTGTTCCATCTAAGAAACTTTCATATACTTGTGTTCAAAAAGAAACAATCTAATTTGCAGGTACATTGACATACCAGGCACCTTGCACCTGTGACATGTGTATCCCAGAGGCGGTGTTTTCTGCTCGAATCCTCCTCGACCTTGAGGGTCAAAAAGTGACTTTCAGTTTTTTACAGCATACTTGTGGACAAGAAAACTAATGATCCAACAAAGCATTAATAGACTAGAATTCTATGTACAAAAAAAGGACTAATCGTAACCATAAGGACAATTTAAATATTTTGGTCATCTTTAAGGAGAATGTAATTTTGTGGTTATTCATAAAATTACTGTTTATCCTTTTTTTCAGAGCATTTGATTCCTTTTACAGTATTCCTTGGGGCAAAAAACAGTTAAAATTAACGAAAAAGCATAGAAAAACTACGGAAGTCCCTCCATTCCAAGAACAGACAGAAAAAACATGTAGCAAAGTACTCTCATCTCAAGTAAATGAAAAGAAAAATAGAATTACCAAAACCACGTCCACCCATCATTCTTCCACCCATGCCCCGTCCAAAACCTCTGCCAGGGCCAAAGCCATCAAAAGATTGCCTGCAAATCAAAAACCAACTAGTGATAAGCCTCTGAAACAATCAACTTCTGAAAAACAAATCCTCATTGTTATTGCAAAAGAACATACTACATAAATTTTTTCTCACCGCTGCCAGTCTAAGGCTGGTGTGTCAATCAAAGCCATGATCTTGCTATCCTCATCAGCTTTACTAGGAGCATCCTGAACAGGATTACTAGATTGTAATGGCACAGGGTCTGGTATTGCATACAGATCATTTCCAAATTCATCCCATTCTCCTTCTTGGGTCTACAAGCATGTGAATTTAGTGTTTCACAATGTTTAAAAACAGATTCTTCTGCTATCCAGAAGGTTCCTGAACAGATAACTAATTAGAAGCTTACATATTCCATGGTAGATATATCAGGTCCCACAAAGCTACTTTTTATAGCTTGAACACCCACATAATTATCTTCCAACTTTGGCCTACATTATAGATCACAGAGAAATCATTAACAGTTTCTTTGGAGGCCAAAAGAGTATGATAGTTTATTTTCTTTCCAGTCCTTTATTTCCCGCAGATAGTCTGTTAAGTCTTAATTAATGCACCACTGGTTCCACTATGACTAAACTCAGTGGGATTATCAAGAACGTGACTAGCTAAACCAGGGCCATCATTCATTTTATTGAGAATATATATATTTTCACCCCTGTTTAAAGAATAAAATTTTATGTATTGACAGGAAATTTAAACTAAATATTTGAGTTAAAAAGGATTGAGAATATACTCGTCTTGTGCAGTGATTGGTGCAGTAACTATGGGCATCCGAGGCCGTCCAGGAACACGGCGGATTAAGATTGAAGTATTTTTTGGAATTAACATTTCTTCATCAAGGTACTCTGAAATCACAAAACAGTAAAAAAGTCTAAAAAAGACTCCAAAACAGTGCACGCACAACCCCAAAAAACCACAACTACGAGTCCCCTAAAATGCGTGATGTGTGGTGTGGACCCCGTAAACTCCTAAACTGTCATTGCCATCATTCTCCAACCATCATCCTTATCCCCATTAACCAGGCAGTAAGAATTAATACATGCAATATAAGTAATCTCAATCTCATTAACGCAAAGATAATTTAGTCTGATATAAACAATCATGAGGTCCAACAGAAATGTGCAATTTTATCCCAAAATTTCTTCCTTCCAAAATATCAACTCACGTGATTACCATGGACACAACTATTGGAACTAAAGTTTATTATAGAGTATTTGTGATACAATGCCATGTTACGAAGTAGACGCACAATTGATGCAAGTACTAAAGCCATCTATTTTGGACAAACATAAGCTTTTTGTTTACTTTTGTCAATGACATAAGTTAAAAATTAATATTCAAGCAAGTGAACCAAAACAAAAGGCACATACATTCTTGAAAGGTGTAACTAATCTTTTAAGTGTTTGTGTGCCCATCACACATTTAATCTCTGCACAAACATGAAACAACAATCACATTCTTCTCATTGTATATAGTCAATTTCCACATAGAACACTTATACACTTGTTAATGCTGTAAGGGTAGTCAATTTAATATAGAACACCAGTAGTTTTACCAATAATAAGGAATCTCTAGAGAATCAAACCAACCTTCATTAGTCTGGGCATTCGAGACAACGAGGTCAAAGTCAGTACCCCTGCCCAAATGCTTTGATTCAAATATTTTTTCTTTCAGAAGTCCAACAGATATAAAATGACCATCAATTGCAACTGAGTCGTAATCTTTTGCACTTTTAAATTTATAGTACACTGCCATATTGATTTTCAATAAATGGTTAAATTAACTTTCTCTTTGCTTCTCTCAAATGAAATGAAATCACAAGAAAAAGTGGCAGTTGAATAAAAAATAAAAGGCCTGCATTCAACTCAAACAAGAGGAAAAATGGAAACTAGTACAATGAAATACAAGAAGCTCTTTTTTTCTTTTTCCCTTTCCCAATAACTCAAGAAAACACCAAACCAGACCAGCTCATTTAAGAGCTATGAGGCAAAAACGTTGCCTTTGGATCCTTCAAATTCTGGAAATTCCAAAAGGTAAAAAGTATCCGCATCCGATGAGAAATCGAACATCTGAATCAAGTTACACTTCACGAACGGACCAGCTCTTAAACAGTTCACACTACCAAAAATATCCTTCCTCCCGTCCTTCTGAAGCTAGTCGACTGTCCAAAATGACGTTCAATTAGATAATCCGAGAACTCACGTCGATGTTTCGCAAAATTTAAAAACCAAAAAAGCCGCTTCCTTCAAATGCTTTTGCTCCGCAGAAACGCCTTGAATCTGCCGTCTGATCCTTCGGAAAAGCACGCGAACTAAATCGAGAGAAATTTATCGAATTAACAAAAATCCATTGCAATTAGGAATCAATATCCAATCGAAGAAACTTCAATCTTCCAAAAATCCACAGTGATTGGGAAAAGAGGATAGAGGGTTTCTGAGAGTTTTTTTGGACAAAACATATTTGTGAATTTTAGGGTAATTAAATGGGGAAAAATAAATGGAAAATATCACTTGTGGTCCCGAACCTTTGAAGGTTATGTCGATGAGGACCTAAATCTTTAATTTCTAGTGTCTAAAGTCCCAACATTTCAAACGTTTGAGCAGGGATCCTTTTCGGACAGAACACGTCGAATTAACCAATAGAAAGTGGACTTTCAAATAAATTGACCATTTTACCTTAGTTTCGTTGAAATAAATAGAAGGACATTTAGGGCGTGTTCGGTAGGGATTAAAATCGGATTAAATTGAAAAACTAGCCGTTATTGTTGACTTTTATTAGATGAGTGAGACCCAATAACTGTTATTTTTTCAATTTTAATTGACTTTTAATATGTACCGAACCCGTCCTTAAAACACACACACACACACACACACACACACAGAGAACATAATGCTTTCTAGAACAACGAAAGTCAAAGTTGCAGCCACGGGAAGATGGTCATTTTCAAGTTATTGAAATGATCAACGATAATGCTTACAAGTTGGATCTTCCTAGTGAGTATAATGTTTCGGCTACTTTTAATGTATTTGATCTCTCTCTTTGATATAGGTACAAATTCGAGGACGAATCCTTTTGAAGAGGAAGGGGGTAATGTGAGCACATAGCTGAGAGCTTCAAAGTCAAGCCTTGGAAAAGACCCGCTTATTGTCGAAGGAGGTTCGATGATACGCTCAAGGGCAAAGTGGGTGAAAAAGGCGATGCGATTACTTGCTCAAGCTACGGTGGATGAAGCGTCGAAGCTAACAAACCAAGGAACAACTTTCATGAAGGGATCGATGTCTGGAACCAATTGGAGCATCATGTTGCAAGCAACGGAAGAGGACGCTATACTTAAAGCTATGCGCTCCCATAGCATATTTGTGCATGCGATCGCATGCATGAATATCGAAACTAGACAGGAGGTTATGCTTGAACTATGTGCTGCATAGTTAATCAGGAAGCCAAAAGTTTCATTTTTCGCGAATTTTTCTTATTTTACTAGAATTCTATTTTATCATAATCTTTTATAATCCTAATAAGTTATTTTCCGGTTCAACTAGGGTTTTAAGCTTCCTATAAATATTGACATTATAT
>CAIGRK010231507.1:0-10304 GCA_903798315.1 Fraxinus greggii
ATAATTTTACTCGTAAATTGAAAACTTTTACATTATTTTTTATCCACGTATTCTCCAAAATGCTATACCAAAATATATTTTCCCCCAAAATGATGCTCGAGCAAGAGCTTAATAAATTCTATTTCAGTGGATCTTGGATGAAAAATAGAGAGCAAGTTTTGCGTTAAAGACGTATCAAAAAGAACAAGTGAGACATGATTTCCTTCAGCATAATGGTGTCAAAATAGGCAGGTCGCGAACCAACCCATCCATGCAATGACTCGTTATGGCTAGGTCCCATTATGGGATCGGCCGTACCGATTAGCAGGCCGGGCCTTAACAAGTCCTCGCAAATCATTATAATCCGGTTGGCCCGCCCGCTTTGAAGGTGATTTAAATAGACATTAAAACTTTTTACAAAATGTAATTTTTAAAGTATTTTCAATTAAATAAAAATTATTTTATTTAGGGCGTGTACGGTAGGGATTAAAATCGAATTAAAATTGAAAAATTAGTCGGTATTGTTGATTTTTATTAGATGAGTGAGACCCAATAACGATTATATTTTCAATTTTAATTGTCTTTTAATCTCTAACGAACGGATCCTTAAAAATGTCAAACTTAGATATTGTTTAATTTATAAATGATGAATAAGTACTTATGCTAAAAAAATACATTATTTAGCCCTGTCTAATAGGAATTAAATTAAATTTTGATAAAAATTAATGAAATGTATGATTATAAAATTGTGAATAATAAAATTATTTATTGATTTTGACTTAAATTAAAATTTAGATGGACTTAAGTCTTAAAGTTTAAAGTAGGTCAAAGGGTGCAAGAGCAAGAGAGTAGAACTAGCAGAGCAGTCCTTGGAAATTCATTCATGAATGGCCCGTCGCAATCTCTGTCCAAAACTCTGAAACGCCTTCTCCCAACTATTTCTGGACAATGTGAGTCACTCTTACGCCACTGCACCACAGCCAAATCCCTGCTAACCACCAAGAAACTTCACGCCCATGTTATAACATTAGGCCTGCTATCCAACCGTACCCACTTTCTCTCTTTGCTGATCTCGGCGTACGCAATATGCGGCCAGGTGAATTACGCCTGCAAACTGTTTGATGAATTGTCTGATCGAACCCTGCTTTCGTACAAGGCCATGATAAGAATGTACACTGAAAATGGGTATCCTCATGGGGCGCTTAAACTGTTCGTGGAAATGCTCGAGTCTTGTAGGCATTATCCGGATAAGTATACGTACCCATTTGTTATTCGAGCTTGTGGGGATCTGGTGTTGCTTGATTTGGGTGTTTTGGTTCATGGGTTGACTGTTAAAAGTGGGTTTGGGTCGGGGACTTTTGTGGGGAATTGCTTGTTGGCAATGTACATGAAATGTGGGGATGAAGAGGGGGCTAGAAGAGTGTTTGATGCAATGAAGGAGAAAGGGGTGGTTTCTTGGAACACGATGATCAGTGGGTATTTTAGGAATAATAGTGCTAAAGAGGCTGTGATGGTTTTCAGGGAAATGGTGGATAGTGGAGTGGAGGCTGATTGTGCAACGGTTCTTTCGGTTTTGCCAGCTTGTGGTTATTTGAAGAACTTGGAAGTGGGGAGAGAGGTGCATTTATTGGTGGAGGAGAAGGGTTTAGGGAAAAGATTGGCAGTTCAAAATGCTTTGATGGACATGTATGTGAAATGCGGAAGAGTGGATGAAGCAAGTAGAGTTTTTTATGGGATGGTGGAGAGGGATGTGGTGACTTGGACTACTATGATTAATGGGTACATATTGCATGCTGATTGGACAAGTGCAGTCGAGCTGTGTCAAGTGATGCAGATTGAAGATGTGAGGCCTAATGAGGTGACACTGGCTTCACTTCTTGCAGCGTGTACGAATTTGCCTGATTTGAGGCTTGGTAGATGTTTGCACGGTTGGGCAATCAGGCAAAAGCTTGAATGTGATGTTAATGTTGAAACTGCACTGATTGACCTTTATGCAAAATGTAATTGTATTAAACTTAGTTTCAGGGTTTTCTCCAGGACATCTAAAAAGAGAACTGTACCATGGAATGCAGTTCTCTCCGGGTGTGTTCATAACAAGCTTGCAAGAGAATCTTTAGAACTTTTCAAACAAATGCTGTTGGAAGAAATTAAGCCCGATGATGCAACCTGGAAAAGTCTCCTTCCTGCGTATGCCATGGTAGCAGACCTGCAGCAGACGTTGAATATACATGGTTACCTGATAAGAGCAGGGTTTATTTCCAAGATTGACATCGCCACTGGTTTGGTTGATATATACTCGAAGTGTGGAAGCTTAGAATTAGCTCATAAACTCTTCAATGGGATCTCCATGAAGAATAGGGACATTGTTTCTTGGAGTGTGATAATAGCTGGTTATGGAAAACACGGACACGGTGACATTGCTCTCTCTCTTTTCAATCAGATGGTTCAATCTGGGGTCGAACCTAATGAAGTCACCTTTACTTCTGTTTTGCACGCGTGCAGCCATGTGGGCTTGGTGGATGATGGCTTAAATTTATTTAATTTCATGCACAAAAATTACCAGGAGAGCCTTCGAACTGATCACTACACTTGCATGGTTGATCTTCTTGGTCGTGCTGACAGACTTGAAGAAGCTTATGAACTGATAGAAAGTATGCCTTTTAAACCAAACCATTCTGTTTGGGGTGCATTACTCGGTGCTTGTGTGATTCATGAAAATGTTGAACTGGGAGAGGTGGCTGCAAAGTGGCTGTTCCAGTTAGAGCCAGAAAACACCGGAAATTATGTATTAATGGGAAACATTTATTCTGCACTCGGAAGGTGGGCAGATGCAGAAAATGTTAGACGTATGATGGATAACATTGGATTAGTAAAAGCACCTGCTCAGAGTGCAGTTGAGGTGAGGAATGTGTGAAGTCTCTTTGATAAGATTATATGAAAGCACAGGATTGAAGGGTAGAGTAGATCCGAAGCTCTAAAGGAAAACATCACCCATACACATCCAAAAAGGATGCAAATCATTAAACCTGTTGTTAATTCAAGGACAGATGTCTGTATTGGTAAGTTATCTCGGCCGCTCAGAAAAAGGAGAGATGCAGTGGTCGATTAGATTTTGACGGTGAACTTAGTATATTGTGTTGGCAATATGATAAAAATTTCAGCAATTATTTATAGAATTCAGTTTACCTGGAGAGAGGGATACTTGATATTTCTGGATTACGAGGGACTCGTACTGCTGTAAGGACTTGCCTAAATTTCTGGTTTCGCTGCATCAACTTGCTGGTTTTTGGTTCCAGTGGCTGACTGTACAATCTTGCGTGACCAGTTATGAATTCTGCTATGCTGGTATGCATCACACTTCGTTATGTTAGATGCTATGCTGACTCGGTCCTTAGTCTGAGCAGAGTTGAGCTTCTATACCCAGGCATGGGTGGCTTATTATATACTACGGGATTAAATTATGACCTTAGAACTTAGATCAGTCTTTTGTGGTTTGAGTTGGTCATTTTAGCAACAATTGGGTCTCATCGTGGCAGCTAATTGTTGATATCTGAGAGTCAAATTAAACTTGTGAATATCCAATCACAACTCGTGCTAGACTTTTGTTAATATCTATTAATGTTGTATAAGAGAGAGGATATGTTTCCACACGTTATACATTCGATACAGTTAAGTGGTCAATTATAATTTATTTTAGTTTACGGTGATCAAGCCTGGTTTTTCTATAACTACTGAATTTTTGAGTGAGATCCTCTCTTTTAAAACTGGATGGAGAGTTTGATAACCCAAGATTGATAAAATAAACCTTGTCAAATCAATTAGGAGTATGCTATCGGCTGTGTGAATTATAATGGGCTTTCTTCTAGCATGTGGCGGTTATAATTTGAGGTTCAGTCCTTATTTCCTTGTTTATTCTTAATGATACACCTGAGATTGAAAGTTGCTTATTCAGGAACACGTCTTTTTTCTTAATCTGTCGTGGGTTCTTGCAGAATCTGAATTCAAATTTAACATTGTGGAAGCTTGGCACTTTACCTCCTGTTTTGATTGCATTTAAGGTTCATTTACACCCAATTGACCCCTCCTTGCACATGCTTGGATTGGGCTATCAGAGCAAAACCAATTACAGAAAAAGTGAAAAAGGCAGACGTGATTCACAATGGCCAGTCAAAACAATGGTTGGAGATTGGCTTCGAGCATCTCCAGCCAATTTGGAACGAGTTTGTTAATTATTCTAATGATTTTATTAGGAATTGCGACATCTTGGAGTAGTAATCCACGTATAAATGCCGCACCAAGGAAGTTATGGAACAGAAGATGGAAGTATCATGGATTTTGCTAGTAGACTCTTCAGTGGGTAGAGAGAGATGTCAACTGAATTGCGAGAGAGCGTATAGA
The DNA here is from genome assembly GCA_903798315.1 of Fraxinus greggii. NCBI lineage: Eukaryota > Viridiplantae > Streptophyta > Magnoliopsida > Lamiales > Oleaceae > Fraxinus > Fraxinus greggii. The sequence goes on from CAIGRK010231507.1 coordinate 4,378, forward strand.
GAAACTAATAACCTGGCCAAAATAGTGATACATATTTTTGAGTTGCTGCTGGTTGCCAACTTCCAAAGAAGAGAGCGCGTTGCTAGCCAGCGCCTGAGATTCATTGTTCAAGTCTTTGAAGTAGCTACTCGTCATCTATTTTTTTGTTGGACCGGCAATATCTTTGGCTTCTTTCGTGGGACATGGCCTATATGCTAGTGCTTAGAAGTAAATTACGTACTCGGCGGAAAACCTTTTCCATTGCCATTGGTCGTGCAAACTGGTCAGAACAATATAGGCAACCTTCTTGACATAACAAATTTGAAACTAATAAGGATAAGAGAAAAAGGGAGAAGCATTTCTACAGCCAATAGGAAAAAAAAGCAGGAGCCTCAGAGGACTGCAGTGTTCTTTTTGCTTTTTCTTGATCACAACAACTCGATTGTATCATACAGACCATCACAGGAGATACAATCCGATTGCAAGTAATATTTCTAAGAAGCATGAACCTGCTTGCAAACAAATTTTATACACAGTATTAGGCATGACAACACAATATAATGGACACAATTTCAACTTCTCTTTCTTTATCAAATACTGTTCAATTCACTTTACCAAACATGCAAGCCACGTGCAACAAGAAAGAGGTCGTGAATTTGACTTCCCAGCTGGAAGATGCTATCTGTAAGACTAACTAATAGTTAGGGTTGGACTTGAATTAGGATCCAAACTTGATGCAAATTCAAAATAGTAATATGTTTAGGATTTATATTTCGAACAGCCAGTAAAAGCTACGATTTTCCATTCAAATGGCTGAAAACATTAAAATTCAACCGTGGTGAAAGAATTGAGCCATTCTACGAGATTACATGCCCCTGTATATAGGCCAGACACAATGCAAAGCCAGCCATATATGCTTATCATGAAGCAAACAAGAAGAGAAGGGAAATACACAAGGATAACTGAAAGTCAAGACAGCCGGCGACTATTAATTCCTAGAAGTTGAAACTGATAGGTAACTGAGCTGCCAATTGTGTTGAATGTTACAGATCATTGTTCAAATTTCTGATACAATTTGGAGATCATACAATGTATACATGGACAACATAGTATATAGAACCACCTTGTAAGAAAGAATAAAAGAAACAAACTGGTAAGTAATAGCACTCTTGCAACATGTCAATTGGAAGGAATGGATTACAGAGCTGCAGATTTGTGTACGTTGGAACTCAACTTTCAAAGACGAGGAGTTCTGCTGAACACCATGTGAGGCATACCCACTTCTCATCCACCAGATTTCTATGAGACAGGCGCATCGATATGCTTGATATTGCACGACTGGTAATAAAGTTGTCATTTATCAGACAAGTTGCAGAACAATTTTTCGATAATTGAAGAGTTCAATCATGGCAACTCAATAAGTTCTAAGAACGTCTAAGAGCATCTTCAAAAGACTGTCTATAAAGAGCATCTTATGTACAATTGAAATCATATTTAAATTTAGATAGTAATTGTTTTTAATACATTCCAACAACGTCATGTATTCTAGCTCTTCTGATTGTTTTTTTCAAGAAATGATTTCTCCTCATCGTTTAGTTAATATATTTTTTTTATATAATAATGACCAATCAATTAAAATATGATTTGAATAATTTAAGGGGTGAATTATTGAAATATGTAACTTAAATGCAATCATTATAACGTAAGAGAGTCTTTTAGAATATATTTTTAAACGTCGACTCTCTAAAATAGAAAGCATCCTGTATATAATCTCTTGGAGATGCTCCAAAGGACATCAGATTAGTGATCCCACGATAAGTGCTAATTTTACATGCCTATCAATGAAATAGCATTAAACCAACCGCCTCTAGAGAAACTCGGAAGTCAAATGAGAACATAAATGCATGTCACTGTTGGATAAGACTAGACTATATTAAATAATAAAAAGGGAGATATCTATTTTTAGTACGGTGCAGCACCTCCAATACTATCCAGTAACGCTTACCAAACATGCTGGGAACGTCAAAATTGAACCTGAATTAAAAAAGAACGTACCTGAATTCCACCAAAATGTCACTCCTCAGATGCTTCTTCTGTATCAGACAAGGGCAAGAGGATGCAAGTACCAAGCACATGTCCATTAAGGCAGACATAATAATCAATGCAGTCTTCATAAGCACCTAACCGGCAGCTGGCACTTGACGGTATCATCTTTGCTTGTAGCATGTTCCACAACTTTGCTCTGCAATAGGGACACACCTCTGTAGGATGAAGTAGAGCGCCTCTGTTAATCAGTACTTTCCTTACCTTTGACATTGCAAAGCATTTAAATATTCCACGAAAGAATCCAACGTCCCCTTCATCCCCTTGATCAAGATGTTCGCAAGGATCAGACACATACAAAGCATCTGTTCTGCATTGTGGTAATAGAAAGCTTTTCCCAGATGTCCTTGAGAATCGTGTCCTATGGACAAAGTGGCCAGGAATGTCAATGTTATAGAACAAGCCACCCTTCCTACATCCAGAACAGTGTATTAGCAGTTTCCCGAGTGCCCTCCAGTTCCCATCAATACTGTGACTGCCACTAGATTGCAAATCAAGCGTCATCTTAGGAGCTCGTGTCCTACAAAACTCCTTCCACAGGACTCGCTTAGCAAGATCATCAAACCATTTGCATGCGCAAGAAAGTGTCGCAATCAACATAGGGTTCCAATTTAAGTGAAGAAAAACTAGGAAAATGACTTCTTCATTAAGATGCCCTTTTGTGCAGAGACAACTGGACGAGTGGCTGCAGCGGTATTGTTTCGTGAGAATCATAGTCTTCACCTGCTAATAGCAACAGGAATAAATAAGTATCTTTAATTCTGAAACTCAATATCAGCCAAATTTATCAATCAAACAAGTGTTATCATCATAAATTGTATATTAAAAATCTAACTGAAGGACTAAATAACAAGCTGTGTCAGAAACAAACCAACAAGAAAATGACAGCTTGCCCAATCTCTAGGCCAAAATCTTAAAATGTATTTGTTGTTTAACTATCACAGTGTCCTTCCATGCAAGGAATACACTATTGACAAGTTTTTGTCTCAGTTTATCATGGCTCAAACCCAATAGAATTAACAATTAAAATTGCCCATTGCAGTACACATTCTAATTGCTATGATTAGTTTGTGAATTGTTGGATTTTTAGGGTTAGGATTTTTAATTAAAAATAAAGAGTCCCTCGTGAGAATTAATAACCACCTTATCAAATTGTAGTATCTGGATCTAGAACTTATAAGTTTTACCAGCAAAATTTTCTGATCTCCGGCTCATACTTGACCGGGATGCATTTTATTGGAACTGAGAGAACACGTCAAATGAATTGGACTCTCATCAACTATCACTAGCTTGACACCAACATTTAGTAAAATTTAGGAAAACAACTGATAGTATAGGTGATGGGAAATGAAGACAATAAAGCTGTTTGTACAGCTTTTAAAAGCTGTACAATGTACAGCTCTCTCACATAACGTGGGTCCCGCGATTGTGGGACCCACCCCACGTGAGAGGGCTGTAATGTATGCTGTACAAAAATGTTGTACATGTAGCAAGCTTCAAATGAAGATAAGTATAAAGATAGATGTAGATAGGATTTTAAAGTAGTTTGATTCAAATTATGTTAGTTAGGTTATGCCTTTATTTGAGCCCCATTTTGTTGAAAAAATTGGTTTTGTAATAATGATTTTTTGGAGATTGTGCGGTTAAAAAGTAGGAAAAATTTTGGGTTCACGTGTAAATTATTTTATTGAGATAATGTGCAGTTAAAAAATAAATTTGGAGAAAAATGAGGTTTTGAAAGAATGGGGCACAAACTGGATTTTTTTTTTTTTTTTTTAAATTTATAGCTTCTTTGCCCTATATAAAGGGGCCTATACATTGTAATAGTTAGATTTTGATTATGAAATAAATTAATACTCTCTCCCCCAATTTCTTCTATATTCTCTCCCCTTTCTTCTCTCTCTTCTCTTTCTTTCTCAATCTTGTTCTTGGTTCCTTTGTATTCTACGTTAACAGGACTTAAGAAAGTCATGCAACAATATATTTTATTGTAGAATAAAGCTTCAACTCCAGGGAGTTAGGTAAACAGGCATACTCATTTTGGTGGAGGTGTTTGTTGTTTCAATGTTTCCTAACCGATTAACCAGAGCTTCTGTATTTATTATCAACTTCATTGCTGCTCATCCAGCAGATAATGAATGAATTGGTGCAATCAATAATCTGATATTTGAATTGAATCAATGCAAAAAAGAAAAGTGGCTTGAGCTCTTGTATCAGTGGATCAACTTAGGGAAAGGCGCTTCCACATTGAAGAGGAAGCTAGAATGCAAAAACTGAGATGAGATCTAATCTTTAATAGGTTAGAAGTGGAGCAGTCAGCTATTAACTGATTGGTTGTAGAATTGAATCTTATTTGGAGAAGGAAATGATAATTTCATTATTAACACGTTTTCATTTTATAATTTCTAGAAGTAATGCTTCTATCTTCTAGTTGCCTATTGTATACGTGGTAGACGGGTTGTACTACTTCATGCATGCTCCACTTGACTTCAGAAGATATAGCTCACTTGGTAGTGCTTTACTCCTATGATTTCAGCAGAAGTTCTAGAGTGGACATTCCACTTCGACTCATTCACTTTACAAACTTTTTACCTGTGGTTTCTTGCTGCTTTATTTACGTTAGGGAGAATTATAGGTGGTGGTTTACTCTGCAACAAATGTCAGTTGTTCAAGTATGCAAATATGAAACAAGCAATAACACAAACCAAAGTAGGGAGTCATTCATACCGAAACATGACAACATTAGAATTTCAGATTATCAATCCACTTCCCAACACCATATCATATTACATAATTCACAAAGGAGGAGGAGGAGGACCTGAAGTTGTCAAATCCAATTTAAGTAACAACTTATAGTCAGGTGAATCTGCATTCTTGATAAAAAAAAAAAATGGAGTCCCAAATCATATCATATTTATAACCAAAACCCACTTCAATTTACTCATAATTACACAGGAGAAGCATAAATTTTCACTTAGAATAGATTTTTCAAGGACCCCATATTACCAATTTTTGTTTAAATAACCCAAAAGTAAACATACAGCTTGACTTCAAAATAAACTAGCATGAACTGGTCTAGATCCCAAAAAATTTGAAATCAGCCCCCCAAATTCTAACCTCAGCTCAAATTCAGTACTTTAAGCATCAGCCCAGAAATCATAGCAAAAAGACCCTCCTGCATGAACGAGTTAAAAAAAAAAAAATAGGATTCGTATGTAAATGCAAGGGGCAAATCCACAAATAGGTAAAACTAAACTAAACTAAAAAAATTACCTGAATAAACATGGGAGAAATACTGACTTATTCAAGGTTTAATTTTTGCCATAAGAAAGAAAAAGTTATAGTTTCAGAATCTGCAAAATCTGCGGGTTAAAGGGGTTTGAAGATTCATATTGGAAAAAGAAAATTAAGATATAATTGTGGTGAATAAAAAAAAATAGAAAAATGGTGGTTACCAAATGATGCTATTTTACAATGCAAGTAGACAAAGGCAGTCAATCAGGTGCATCTAGCTTAGCTTATCGACTCTGCTCACTTTATTTGTCTTCATCGGTTGAAAATAGTTTACCTCTCATTTGTCTGTATTGTGCTGTTCATGACGAATTTTTCAAGGGCTGGACAAACCTTTCGAATCGGATCGAATCGAAATCGAACCGAATCGAATTGAGCGATTCTTTATAAGTTAAATATTCGAACGAGTATTTGAATCGAGAATCGATAGGTTTGGATCGATTCTCAATTCTAGACCAGGAATCGAATAATCGAATAAGAACTGAATCTAAATAATTTTTTATATTGAATTAATTAAATTATTTTAATTCTTGTAAATAAATTAGCAAATTAAT
>CAIGRK010231518.1:0-13596 GCA_903798315.1 Fraxinus greggii
GAGCCGAGCGGCCGAGCCAACGAGTTGCTCGGCTCGTTTGACATCTCTACCTTTGACCAAGCTAAAAATAATGGCGAGAATGTTCAACTATAGTCTTGTGTCAGAAGAGTAAAAAGTCAATTGTACATCATTCATGCACTATGGGAGTGCAGTACTGGTAGGACACTGTTCAATTTTGGCAAATGTGCCCAAGATGACGTGGGAAAGATTTTGCGAACTATTTCAAAACAAGCATATCTCTACCATTGCCAGAATTCAGAAAATGGGAGAATTCATTCACCTTCGCTAAGGATCTATGACGGTTGGAAAGAATATAAAGAAGTTTGAGAAATTGTCACGATTTGCGCAACATATAGTGTCAACCGAGGTACTAAAAATTGACTGATTCTTGGAAGGACAACGACTAGAACTGAGCAGAGACGTACAAATGGCAAGGATTGAAGGAACTACCTTTGCCAACATAGCTGACTGAGCTCTTACGACATAACATGTTTAACAAAAAATTATACAAGCACGAGAGTTTTGGAAACAAAATTTTCATAGCAATCAAGACCAAAGCAAGTACAATAGTCCAAAGGAAGAACTTTTATCTAGGATTGACTTCCAAATGTGGCAGCGAGAGTAATGATAATATAGTTAACAAAAAGAGAAAGTTTGAACGACAAACCAACATATGCCTGATGTGCCCAACTTGAGGAAAGAATCACGAAAGCCAGCGTTTTAAAGCATTATGCCTTTTCTACCCTCTGGATAAAAGTGACATATTGCTAAAGATTGCCCAAATGAAACAAACAATTTAAAACCACTAGCTACTGCAAAAATATTTACCGTAACTACGGAAAAGATGAATGACAAACCCTGTAGTCATCTCGTAAATAGAGATTGTAGGTATCGAGAGAAGTACAAGTTGGAGGTAAGCACGCGAGCTCACACTTTTTTTTCTCGGAGCCACACATCCTTTCGCGTCCCATCACTTTATTTCTACTACAATATTATCCTAAATAGTCAGATGAAATTAAGGTCTGCATATCCTCGGGAAAATCTAAAAGACAAACCAGGTTGTCCTAAATGTTCTAGTTGCATTAGGAGGTTGAAATCTCTCTGTCAATCTAATCCTGCTAGATCTACAATACTATGATACTATCCTTAGGATGGATTGGTTATCCAACCACCAAGTAGTTATCAATTGTAGAGAGAAGAACATATGAATACTAGAGATGGAACCCATCTCTTTTAAAAATAACCCTAAACATTGTATAATCTCTACTGCTAAACCACGAAAATTCCTTAGAAAAGGGAATGATGCCTACTTTGTCAGCCTTAACCAACTAAATACTGATAAATCCACCTTAATCTAAACACTTTCGATAGTAAAAGACTTTCTTGATGGATTTTGTGTTAGAATTATTGTTCAAAAATCAAGAGAAGAAACCATGTATGAATAAATTGAAAAGAGGAAGAAAAACCACTTTTGACACCATGTTATTGGCCTATGCGACCACATAGGCCATTGAGGCTTGCTGTTGCATGGCAGCCATCAGGGTATTTTGGGGCGCCGATGCTATAACTATGCGACCACATAGTTATAGTCTATGCGGTCGCATAGTGTAAAAATTAGACAGTTAGGTTGGCTTTTTTCAAATTTTCTAGTGGTATTTCATGTAAGAATGATTGAGGACTATATAAACATGTTAAGTTATCATTCCAATTATTATTGAACATCATTCCATTAATCATCCAATTTATTGAGGAAATCACATTCTCAAATTCCTATATTTCACTTGTTCATTTTTTGAAGAATCGCTTATGATTTTGGTGTTCTTCTTTCAAGTCTTGTTGCGATATCTTTTTCTTTTTCTTTTGGTTTCCATTGTTGTATTCCATATTTTTCCAACATTCTCAAATGATATCTTCCATTTTTTTACTACAATGGAAATAGAGACTGCACTTGCAATAATCAAGATGATGAATCAAGACTTGTTACGGTTGGACAGATTTGATGGAGCAAACTTTACAAGGTGGCTAGACAAACTGAAATTCCTCCTTATGGTGTTGAAGATTTTCTATGTTCTTGATCCATAGTTGGAGCCTATTCCCGATGAAAACGAATAAGACACTGATGAAATTTTTGCTGAAAGAAAGAAGCGGAAAGATGATGAATTGATATGTCGTGGCCACATTCTAAATGCACTATCAAATCGCTTGTATGACCTCTACACCAACACCACTTTGGCAAAGGAAATCTGGAACGTACTTGAGAGTAAATATAAGGCCGAAGAAGAAGGTACGATGAAATTAATATTTTCCAAATATTTTAATTTTAAGTTTTTGCATAGCATTCCATTATTCCGTCAAGTATATGAGTTGCAAGTTATAGTCAACAAACTGAAAGCTATGAAGATCGAACTTCTCAAAACTTTTCAAGTGGGAGCAATTATTGCTAAACTCCTGGAGTCTTGGAAAGGTTATAGGAAGATTCTTTACAATTTTGAAGATTTCTCTTTGGAGCAAATACAAAAACACCTTCACATACAGGAAGAATCAATGGCAAGAGATAAGACCAAAAGCTCTTATGATGGCTCTTCGAAAGCCAATGTCGTGGATAATGTTGACAATTCCAACAAATATAAGAAGGGAAAACCTCTTGGTCCTAAAAAGGATCGAGGGAAATTCAAAAATAATTTCAAGAGACCTTACTACATTTGTGGAAAGCCAGACAATACGCTAGAGATTGCAGGCATAGAAAACAACAGAAAAGGGGAGGACAAGTGAATTCCATTGATGAAATTATCGCTGTGGTGAGCGAAATCAACGCAGTCCAAGGGAAAGTTCCGGGATGGTGGTATGACACCTACGCAACCATCCATGTTTGTTATGATAAGTCACTCTTTAAAATTTATCATGACATTCACGATGGTCAAGAAATTCAAATGGGAAATGAAGGAAGATCAAAAGTGATTGGCAAAGGCAACGTGGAAATCATTTTCACTTCGGGAAAGAAGATAACTTTGACTAATGTCCTTCGTGTACCTGAAGTGAATAGGAACTTAGCAAGTGGAGTTTTGTTGGGAAAATCTGGAATAAACACTATTTTTGAATCCGGAAAACTTGTAATAACCCATAACGGGTATTTTGTTGGAAAAGACTATTCTACTAATGGAATGGTCAAATTATGTACTATTGAGGATAATTCTAATAAAGACAAGTCATTTGCTTATGTTGTTGATTCTTTTAATCTATAGCATGGTAGATTAGCACATAGAGGAGTTAGTACCATAAAAAGAATGATTAAATATGGTATGATACAACGTAATATTAATAACTTAGAAAAATGTGAAACTTATATTAAATCTAAAATGATTAAAAAGTCATTTCTTAGTGTAGTAAGATCAGCACGCTTACTTGAAGTTATTCATTCTGATATATGTGAGTTGAATGGCATGCTTACTAGAGGAGGTAATAAATATTTTATTACATTTATTGATGAATGCTCTAGATATACGTATGTGTATTTATTAAAACATAAGGATGAAACTTTTAGTGCCTTTAAAACTTATAAAATTGAGGTTGAAAAAATCAATTAGGAATGAAAATTAAAATCTTAAGAAGTGATAAAGGTAGAGAATATTTTTCAAATGAATTCAATTCATTTTGTGAACAAAATGGCATAATACTTCAATGTTCTGCACCTCGAACACCTGAACAAAATGATTTAGCTGTAAGGAAGAATAGGACATTCTTAGAAATGATAAATACTATGTTGCTAAATTCTGGATTACCATATAACTTATGGGGTGAAGCCTTACTTAGTGCTTGTCATATAGTAAATAGGATTCCTTTGAAGAAGAATAAGGTTTCTCAATATGAAATTTGGAAAGGAAGGAAACATAATGTCAATTATTTTAGAGTGTGGGGTTTCTTGCTTACAATGAGAATATGGATCCTAAGAGAACTAAATTAGGTCCTAGAGGTATTAAGTGTACATTTGTGGTATTAAGGGTACCTTTGTGGGATATTCTTCAAATAGCAAGGCCTATAGGTTATTAAACCTAGAAACGAATGTTATAATAGAATCAAGGGATGTGGAATTCTTTGAGAATGTATTGGCAACAAGAAATTCTCAAAATGAAAATTATATAGACATTCCAACTTCTTGAGAATCACAATGAAATGCATCTACAAGAGATGTTAAAAGTGAACCTCGAAGAAGTAAGAGAATTAGAAAAGAAAAATGTTTAGGATGAATTAGATTCCAAACTTATTTCGTTCTACCTAGTAGAGGGAGATCGGAAGGATGTTACAAGAACAATTCCTTTTGTTCTTCAAGTTGAAAGTGGTCATAAAACCTATAAGGAAGCTATTTCTTCTATAGATTTCATATTTTGGAAAGATGCAATAAATAATGAGATGGATTCTATTATTTCAAACAACACTTGGGAAATAGTTGACTTACCAAAAGGTTATAAATCCATTGGTTGTAAATGGGTGTTTAGAAGGAAATATAATTCTAATGGAACATTCAACACCTATAAAGCTTGATTAGTAGTTAAAGGGTATCATCAAAAAGAAAGAATAGATTACTTTGACACATATGCACCTGCGGCCAAAATAACCTCGATAAGGATTATGTTTGCACTAACATCTATATATGATTTACATGTTCATCATATGGATGTCAAAAAGGCATTCTTGAATGGAGATCTCGAAGGGGAGGTCTATATGGTACATCCACAAGGGTTCGTTCTACCAAGAAATGAAGTGTACAAACTAATCAAATCATTACATGGATTAAAACAAGCCCCTAAAAAGTGGCACGAGAAATTTGACTTAAAAGTAATGTCAAATGGTTTTAATCATAATTCAGTAGACAAATGTCTATATACTAAAGTTAGTGATAATATAATCACTATAATATGTCTATATGTTGATCATTAGCAATGAGTGTGGATGTTTTTCAAGGCCTGGGTGCGTTGCAGTAAGTGAGTTCATGTTCAAAGCAAGAATGTGTCTACCTCTGCACCCCTTTTTTAGGGTGGTACTGAGGCTTTCATGTTGGCTCCTACCCAAGTTCTTCCAAACGGGTGGACCCAGCTGGTTGGGTCTTACTTCCTCTGGAATGAAGTGTCGTTGGGAGAAGACATGCATGTCTTCCAGAACCTCTTCTAGGCTAGGGTTTTGGGAAAAGATGACTCCAAAAGATGGTACTACCTCATCCCCTGGGGGGCTCAGGCTCCCTTTGTCGTGAGACTTCCTTCCTCCATCAAGGGTTGGAAGGAGTCCTGGTTCTGGTTTAGGGGTAAGTAGCAGATGGTAGAGAGAGACACTATCCCAGCTTGCACAGTACCGACCTAATACTATGAAGCACGTGAGTGCCTCACTTTACACACTTTCAATTTATTATTTGTGCCTTATACGAATCACTATCTTGTTTGCAGATTCTGATTTGTGCTTCGAACTCCACAAGGTGGAGTAGGAAGTGATTGAAGATATTTATAAACGATCTCTGAAGCTTCGGAACTCGACCACCTCATCGACCGAAGTAGATACTTTATTTGGATGGATGGCCTCTAGGGGTATGAAACTCTTTCACTTGCTTTCATTTTCTTTTTGCGGGCTTCTAATCTTCTATTTGGTGTCTGCAGATAAGTTTCCGAAGAAGAAGTACCCCACTCCAGATGTGGCCACTATTTTAAAGACCACGACAGACATTGGTAGTAAGGCCCTGAAGCCATCATCCTCAGGCACCAAGAGTGTAAAAGGCATGTTAGAGCACCTCAGCAAGGAGTACACTGAGAAGGGTGCAGAGGTAGAGGTGCCAAGGAAGGCCTCGATAGAATGAAATGATAAAGGAGAGGAGAAAGTAGAGGATCCCTAGAAGAAGAGAAAGTTGGTTCACATTTACGGTGATCTAGTGAAGTTCAAGACTACTATATCCTACCGCGGAAAAGATGCTCCCCCACCACCCAAGCTCATGGAGTCGACGATAAAGGCGGTGAAAGTAGAAAAGGTCAGGGAGGCCAATAAAGAGACCGAGAGGAAGGAAGCCCAAGCATCTGAAGCTTCAAAGAGGTCCCATACTGAGAGGACACTGGAAAAGTAGGACAATTCCTGGTGGGACGGGATGAGAGGATTGTCCCCAAAATTATTGAAGTGTTGCCACCTGAGGTCCGAGGTGCAACAGAGAACTTTTGTAGATATTGGATGGACTGGTGGCAGCTGTATTGTCCACCTGTGACGCGGTGGACCTTACTTCGTCACTTGTGAGTTAAGGTGCTAGGGCTTCCGAAGTGGTCCTCGAATGTCAGGAAGCTTTATCTGACATTCAAAGGAGAAATAAGGCCTCGATGGATAAACTTGCTGCAACTGAGGAGGAAATAAAGAAAAAAAAATTCTGAGGCTGAGTAGCTAAGGGCCCAGCAAGCTGAAGATGAGGTGAAGCTAACTTCTACCTTAACTGAGATAAAGGCTTTGAAAAAGGAGGTCTATGAGTCTCAATGTGAAGTAGCCTCTTTAACCAAGAAGGTTAAGACCTCAAATAATAATCAGAAGCTCATGATCGAAGCTCTGGAGAACGTAAACCTTGAACTTGCTGGGTGTAAGGATGCCAACCAATTTATGGAGGGCCAAATAAAGCACTATGTGAACGAGGCAAAGAGGGCTCAAGTTGAGGTTCAACAGGCTAGGAAAGAAGTAGTCAAACATTACATCACCAACTTCCATTTGACTGAAGAGTACCAGTGGTTCGCCATCTATTGGCAAAAGTTCGCTTATGTTGAGGTAGTAGGAAGGGTGGAGGAGCTTTACTTTGAACTCGATGTGTCTAAACTGAGAGCAAAGTTTATGGATGAAGTTCCTCAGACCCCTGCTGAGGAAGCTGCTCAAGATGTTGATCAAGATGAAACTCTTGCTGAAGAAGCTTCAAGTCAAATAGCAACTGAAACACCTACCAACGAGGTGTTGGCACCCTAGCCTCAACAGTAGCGTAGTTTATATTTACATTTTGTAATGGCTACACCACCCAAGTGTAGTTAACTTTTCTTTAATGAATGGAACTTTTGCAAGTCTCTCACTACTTTCCTTGTTATTTCACTACTTTTCTTCCAAGTAAGATGGCATCGACAAAGAATTAAATAATTTGAACAAACCGCTTAAGTAATAATTAAATAGATGTCTACTCGTTAATGACTTCGGCATACCTCCTTCTCAAGTTATAGTTGAATAACTTGGCTAATGGATTTTAACTTCATGTTTTTTGGGAGCTTTTTGCTTCCTCTTTTTGATATTCTTCGATGACGTTCAATCTTGTCAAGGAAGACTCGTGAAGTATGCCTTGGAGGTCAAATGAGGTTGTCCCTTTGCGATATGATCCTCTCCTCCGAGGCACCTATGCTTCTTCACATGGTGGATGGTTCATCCACATAAAGGGTTCTCCCTTAACAATCAGCTTCATCAAGGCGAGGCATGTGAAGTATGCCTCAGGGTTCAAACGAGGTGGTTCCTTTTGGTATCTGATCCTCTTCTGAGGTGCCCACGCTTCTTCAGATGGTGGATGGTTCACCCATGTTAAGACTTCTCCCTTGACGTTCAGTTTCATCAGGGCAAGGCATGAAGTACACCTCAGAGTTCAAATGAGGTGGTCCCCTTTGGGATCTGATCCTCTCCTCCGAGGCGCCCACGCTTTCTAAAAAATATCACCTTGTATTTACTCTTCAAGCAAATATCATCTTGTATTTCCTTATTTACAAAGGCTGGGAAAGGACTTCCAGCTATTCAGTACATTTATTGATGGTACATTCTTAGATGCTCGATGTTCCATGGTTGAGGCTGTTCCCTTCCATTCATGTCTTCAATTCGATATGTGCCTGGAAGGAGCTCCTCTTTGATATGGTATGGTCCTTCCCAGTTTGGGCCAAGAGTGCCTACTCCTGATTCTTTGGAAGACAAAAACACTGGCATTATAATATCGAGTCATCCGGAAGGACATCTTCTTGACTCGGCATTATAGTATCGAGTCATCTTCCTTTGGGACACAGCCAACTTTAGTTGGGAATCGTCTTTTTTTTCTCGAGGAAGTCGAGCCGACATCTTCTAAGCTCATCATTCAATATCTCATTTAAATGCAATTTGCATGGAGAAGGTAGTTAGACTTCTACCGGGCTTATAGCCTTGACACCATATGCCATTGAGAAAGGAGTTTCGCTAGTTGGATTTCTGCCGGTGGTTCGGATTGCCCATAGCACATATGGTAGTTCATCAACCTTGGCCCCTTTGGACGCGTCGAGCTTCCTTTTCAAAGTATGCTTTATAGTTTCATTTACAGCTTCGACTTGTCCATTAGCCTGGGGATATGAGTGTGGAGAAGTGTTTCTTGATCCCGAGTTCCTCACAAAAGTCCCTGACCTTCCTGTTATCAAATTGCTTCCCATTATCTGACACAATCGAATGGGAAATTCCAAGCCGGTATATAATGTTCTTCCATAAAAAATTGGAAGTGTTAGCTTATGTAATCTTAGCCAGAGGCTCGGCTTCAACCCATTTCGTGAAGTAGTCTATTGCAACAATAGCAAAACTAGCACATCATCTGCCTTTGGGTAGAGGACCTATGAGGTCTACGCCCCACTTGGCGAAAGGCCAAGGGCTAGATATGGCAGTCATCTCTTGAGACGATTGTTTTTGAATAGGGGAAAAAGTTGACATTTGTCATATTTTCGCACAAACTGAACGGCATCCTTTTTCAAGGTGGGATAGTAGTATCCTTGCCTCAGTGCCTTTCGCGCCAACGTAAGTACTCCCAAGTGGTTGCCACAAATGCCTTGGTGAATCTCGCGGAGTATATAGGTTGCTTCCTCCCCCTCCAAAGCATCAAAGGAGGGTAGAGGAAAATCCTCACTTATATAAAATATCACCTAACAAAATGGGCTGACCTTCTTCTTAACTTATAAGCCTCCTCTTTGTTGTCGGGAAGGACCTAGTCTTTAAGATAAGCCACAATAGGTTGCATCCATGTGGGAGTTCCTTCCACCCACATCACCTCTTCCATAGAAATGATCTTGAGAGATGCTCAATAAACACTATCATTAATAATTTCGAGTCCTTGCTGCTCGCCAACTTTGACAAAGTGTCAGCATGAACGTTCTCAATGCACGGGATTTGGGCTAGCTCGAATTTCTCAAAGGATGGGAGCAAGTCCATTACTAATCGGAGGTATGTAGCCATGCCCTTTTCCCTAGGTGTGAAGTTGCCATTTACCTGGCCAACGACAAGTTGGGAGTTGCTGTTGATGCACAACCTCCTCATTTGCATCCCTCTCGCTAATCTGAAATCGGCAAGCAGCGCCTCATATTCGGCCGCGTTGTTGGTAGCCTTGAATCCAAATCGCACCGTACTATTCAATTTGTGACCTTCGGGGCTTACCAGAATGGCGCCGCTCCCAAGCCTGTGTCTCCAGCCGACCCATTCACGAATAGATTCCACGTGAGGGGCTCAACAGGGTCGCAATTTCTTCCATCTTGGGGACATTGGAAAATTTCGCCACAAAATCCGCTTGGGCCCGACCAATCATCAGTGAGATTAGGATTTTGAGCGGAGAAGCACGTGTAAATTTTAATGTAACAATGAGGACTACGTTGCCACATGGTGGTGATAGTAAAGATTTATTTTATATACAATTTTATTTTGCCTAATTCTTTTATTGTAGATAATACGATTTAATACTTTGAAAAATACCAAGATTAAGATGGGTGGAGCTAGAATCATTGATAAATAAATTTATGGAACAAGAAATTTCACAAAATATTTTTTACTCAATTAAATCTTGTTATTGTTATTTTAGTTGAATTTATTAATGCCCTCATTTAAGTGAATTTCTTATCTACTATGTTTAGAATTCTTCGTGTTTATTTTGAGCAGTAATATTTAGGATTTAAATGCTTTATATTTCAATGCATTTTATGATTTTCGTGATTTAGTTTATTGAGGAAGAATAAAATGATTGCATCCTAGTACGCCGGAGCGGAAAAATGAATATTATGAATACTATTCATGGGTTATTATGATTAAGATATGCTATCAGATCCAAAACTGTTGGCCACACAATAATGAAATTTGTTTAAAGTGAAAGAGACTCTCGTGAATGGCCAAATTGATTATGACAAGCTTACACAAGTGTGGGCCAAATAAAAAGAACAAACAAATGCTTCGGGCGTACTAAATGTTAAAAATATGAATCATACGTGTTGACCCCAAAAAATTGAACTCAACAGATGTCGGGCCCACTCTTTCCACGTCAAGTACTGTTCCAGCACGTTTACTACTAGAATAACGGCGGAAAGGAACTGGAAAAGAACGTGGGAGGCACTTTCTGGAACCAGACGAAAAACGTTCGAGCTCCGGCGAGTGATATGAAAGGCAATCGCGTTCACAACGAAAACCTGATGAATTCTCACCTAAATAATGTAATAATTCCTAAGAATATGTGGAAGGATAGATAAAATGTTAATCTCAAGTGTTTTTCATGTTTATTTCTCATGTCCCTTTCTTAACCGCAATGAAGAGTTATTTATACTATATTGGCCGACGTGGTAACCGTTGGATTGAAGTCACGTGACTTCATCTCCTAAATTAAGGCTTTACATCAACGTCTATTCATACAATTTAATACATTGATTAGGAGTTAGCCGCCCAATACTATAGACTGACAAGCTGACATCTTTGCTGCAAGCGTTACATCAATCACTTTATGAAGATCTTGAAATTCTTTGCAAGGCAACAATGTCGGCCATATGAACCTCGGATCAGTTGAGAACCTCGGAGAGACATTTGGAGTGGTTCTCTAACCGGAGACCTTCAACTCCTTTCTTTGCTTCTTTAGGTAGCACGTCAGCAAGGACTTCGGATGTAAAGCAAGGACTTCAGTTTTGATTGACCTTTTCGTATTTTGACATCTTTGGTCAACATTTGACTTTCTGCCTACATGGCATAAATTTTCTGAGCCTTCTAAGGTGAGGAGTAACAATAGTCCCCCACAACTCTATGCATGATTATTTCATGTAATGCATGGACTTGGTACACAACATGCGCCTTGGTGCTGAAAGTACTTCAGGGATATTTTTTAGGCAACTTCGAGTGGAGACCTTCAACTCCTTTCTTTGCTTCTTTAGGCAACGCGTCAGCAAGTACTTTGGCTGTAGAGCCAGGACTTCGATTTTGATTGACCTTTTCGTATTTTGACATCTTTGGTCAACTTTTGACTTTTTGCCTACATGGCATAACTTTTCTGAGCCTTCTAAAGCTTCGACCGTATTCCAAAGTTATAACGCTAAGAGCAACACCAATATACCTGAGGCACTTTAGCTGTTCGGTAGAAGCAGAGGAGATCGGGCTATTAGTCATGAGGCGTCCCATTTTTAATAACACTGAGAATTACAAGGCGTCCTATAATTTGCGGTGCCTAAATGATTTGATATTTTGATATGTTTCCAATGAGGGATAGCTGGGAAGGTGCAACTTCCAACACACGCTACCATCGCTGCATTTAATTTGCAATGATGGTTGTCTCCCACGTTCCCTGTAAGTTTGAAGAGCTGGAAGAGCACGTGAGTTAAACGTTCAGATCTGGCCCATAGAAGGTGAAACGCCAGACGTGATGAATGGTTCAGATTCAATTTTCAAATGGACGGTCGGATGACCATGATTCAAATCCAACGACTGGGATTGAGCACATTTGCTTATAAAAGGGGATAGGTTTTCATGGTTGATTTTCTCACTTTTTGGACGAATCTTCGTTTCTTAGCTTTTCCAAACTCTTTCGAGCTTTTCGAGCTTTTTCTTTCAAGCTTCTCCTTCATCTTTTTCGTTGTTTTTAAGAAAGGAAAAGCGTAAGTGTTGTGTCCCATTTTTTATAACATTTGTTGTTCAATGGCTTCTTTTTCGAAATCTAGTGGGGGAAAGGTTGATATTAGTGACCTGGCTGGTGAGATGGGCTTTTCAATTACAAACACAGCCGACCTCATTCGTGCCGTTGAGGCTTGATGAGGTACTTCAACCTCTGAAGGTAGTGATGGGGATGATAAGATAGCTTGGGGGAAGCCAAAATCCCTTCCTCGGTTGACCCTACATATTTAGCCAACATTATGGATAAATATAGAATCTCTAATGACATTGAACCCATTTCCCCTTCTCATGACGAGTGAGCCTGCTATCTGAGGCACGGATGTGTCGCTGTTAGTGAGTTTCTGTTGAAGGATGGACTTCGTTTACCAATCCATTCCTTCTTTAGGTCAGTTCTCAGGCTCTATGGACTGGCTCCCACCCAGTTTGCCCCCAATACTTAGGCCCAATTGGTAGGTTCCTATTTCCTTTGGAAGGAGACCTCCTTTGGAGAGGACATGCCCTTACATGTCTTTCAAACCGTCTACCAACCCAGGTCCCTAGGGAAAGGGGATTCCGGGGAGTGGTATTCCTTATGTCCTTGGGGGGTCACATTCCCCCTTTGTTGTCGGCTTGCCTACTTCCATCAAAGGGTAGAAGGAGACCTAGTTTTAGGTGAGGGGGAGGGTGACCTTGTCCCCCACGTCAAAGTCCCTACCTCGTATTCTGATACTCGTGAGTTTCTTTTGTTCTCTTTGTTTTTTGAACTGACGATGTCTAATACTCACCTATTGTTTGTTTTGCAGGGTCAGTTCAACGGTTCAAGTTTATAGAATTCAAGTGGGATGCCCTTTTTGAATTTACAAAAAATCTCCCGACTCTCGAGACTTCAGCCGTTTGGTTCAAATGACCCGTTATATTGAGGACTTCTGCTTAATCATCGAAAGGTAAGGAATTGTACTTCTAGAATTTCTAATTATACCATCTTCCACAAACTTTTTGTCTCTTTTCCCATCAGAAGTTCAATAGGAGGAAGCCCCCCCACCCCTGATATGGCCACCATCCTCGCTGTCACGTCCACTGCTGGAAAGGGGAAGAAGCATTCATCTACTGGAGGAAAGCAGGTGAAGGATAAAATTGAGATGATCGGCAAGGAGGCTGCTCCTCAGGGAGAGAGATGACCCCCCTGGGTGATAAGGGCAAAAAAGTGGTTGTGGAAGAGCACAAGAAGAGGTTCAGGATCCCTACCCCCGATGGGGCAGGTGGTAGCAACGATGTCCCTCCTCGTCGTTCTGAGGTCCCAGTGGGGGAGAAGATTTTGGGAACCTCAATTACCGTAGCCTCAGGGGGACAGAAAATGCCAATTGTTGTGGAACCCCTGAGGCAAGAGCCTACCGAAAAGGCTAAAACTTCTAGCGACTCCACCTCTTCAGAGGTTTCTAAGTCCGAGTCTGCCCTGGCAGCAAGGAAAGAGGAGCTTGAATCTGAGGCTATTGCCCTATTCCCTCCAGAGATCCAAACTACACCACGACATTTTACAAGTATTGGACGGAGAAGTGGCAATCCTTCGTCGTGAATTCTGAGCCCATCGACGTCATCACTACAATGGTGGCCCAGGCAGGGAGGTCTTTTGGCATAGCCATAGAGGTGGCGGCCCGCTATAAAAACCTTCAACGAAAGAATAAAAAGTTCGCAAACAAAGCGACTTAGGCCGCGGCAGCTGCTAAA
>CAIGRK010231529.1:1437-17824 GCA_903798315.1 Fraxinus greggii
CATAAAATTCTGTTATTAAAAAAAAAAAAAAGGTCTACGGTAACTTTTAAAAAACATTGCAGAAGATAGATACTGCAACGTTTAAAAAACATCGTCGTAGAGGTCTACGGCAACGTTTAAAAAACGTTGCCGAAGATAGATACTGCAACGTTTAAAAAATGTTGCCGTAGGTACCTTCCGCAATATTTTTTAAACGTTGCCGTATCTCTTCCCTCAACGTCAACACCGACCTCCGCAATACGCACTAAAATGCTGCAAAAAACCTTTTGCAGCGTTTTTTGGCCGCTGCAAAAGGTGATTTTTTGTATGAAAACTAAGTAAGATTGGAGGTTAGTGTGGACTTGTCATGAGTTTTTATTTTGGAAATATGACTACATGTTGTAGCTAAGGTAGACCTAGCCAAGATTGAGTTGAAGAGCTTGTCTAGTATTTCCAAAAAATTTTGTCCAAGTCTTGTAGCAGTTACAGCCTTAGCTCAAGTTGTTGAGAAGCAAGTTTTGAAATTTTGTGTTGGAAATTTGACTAAGTGTTGTAGCTGAGAAACTTAGCTAGGATTGAGCTGAAGAGCCATTCAAAATTTTCATAAAATTTTTTCCAAGTGTTGTAACACTTACAACCTTAGCTCATGCTGTTGAAGAGCAGGATTTGGAATTTCTTGTTAGATATTTGACTAAGTATTATAGTTGAGGCAAACTTAGCTAAGATCGAGCTGAGGAGCTCGTCTAGAATTTTCACAAAATTTTGTTTCAGAATTGTACAAGATTGAGATGATTGTCATAAAGATCATTTTATTCAAGATTTTTTATACAAGGCAGTACAAGTGGTTATCTACTAATAATATTTCTTGAGGTGCTCTACGGACCATGGATGCTGGAGAGGATATCCTTGCTTATGTTCGAGCTCATAAGAACCTTTCGATATGACTTTAGTGATTTCGTATTGTCCCTCCCAGTTAGGTCCCAAGGGTCCCGTATTAAGCACCATAGTGGAACAAAGATTTTTCCAAACACCAAATCACCAACTTCAAACTTCTTTATCCATACTTTTTAGTTGTAGTATTTAGCCTTTCTTATCTTGTAAATTTCTGTTCGAAGTTTATCTTCATTTATTTTTTCTTCCAATAGGTCGAGCTCAGTACGTAATGCATTTTCATTATTTTTTCATTAAAATGTGAAGTTTAAAACGAGGGATCCTCCCATTTCAAGATGAATCACAGCTTCAATGTCAAATGCCAGGGAAATGCCCCAATCCTTGTGTGTGAGGTGGTGTGATAGGACCATGACATACTAGGGAGTTCATTAGTCCATGTGCCTTTGTGAGCATCCGATCGAGCTTTGAGGGTATGCTTGATGATTTTAGTAATTACTTCGACCTGCCCATTAGGTCCTCAGGTGTGCATTGTCAAATTTCTTTCCGTTATCAGTGACTATGGAACAGGGATCCCAAATCTGCAAATAATCAATTTCCAAATGAAGTTTGTGGTTTTATGTTCGGTTATCTTTGCAAGAGGCTTGGCCTCAACTCATTTGGTGAAGTAGTCAACGACGATGATAGCGAACTTAGTTCTACCCCCATCCAGTAGGCATGGGTCTGATCAAGCCTATCCCCCATTTTGAGAATGGCCATGGACTAACTATGGGAACGAGGTCCTTCTTGGAAGCCCAAATGATAGGTGCAAATTGTTAGCATTTATCATACCTCTTTACAAAGTTTAAAATGCATTAGGAAGGGCCAAAAATATCGCCGTCTCAAGATCTTGAAGGCCAAAGACCATCCTTCTATGTGATTTCCACATATTCCTTTGTGTACTTCCTTTACAGCATATAAGACATCCTCTTTATTTAGGCATCTCAATAGCGGGATCGCATATCCCTTCTTATAGAGAACACTATCTACGAAATTATATCAAGATGACCTTATTCAAGAAACTTTCTGGCCTCAGTTGGGTTAACATGGCCTTTCCCGGTTCTTAGGAATTATATGATCTCATCCATCCAAGAAGGCTTGGGGTCTGCGGCCATCAGTGTTACAATATTATCTTCAATAGCAGGATGTCCAATTCTTTCCAAATGGATTCTCTCAAGTTTATTCACCCTTTCGCTGATTAAGAGTCTAGCTAGGGCATTAGCGTGGTTGTTTGGGATCAAGATATCCGTTTTACCTCCATCATCTCAAAATTTCTTATTTCCTTTCGAGCAATTTTAAGATAGTTATTCATCCTGTCTTATTTGGTCTGGAAGACCTAGTTGATTTGGTTAACTATGAGCTGGAAATCGCTGTGTGCTATCAGCTTGGACACTTTCAATTCTTTGGCCATTTTCAGGCTGGCTATCAATGCTTTGTATTCCACATCATGGTGGAAGCTTTGAAATCAAAAGTCAATGCTTGATAAAAATAGTGGCTGGACTGACCAAGACCACTCCAGTACCCAATCGAACCCTTGTTGAGGATCCGTCAATGAACAACTCCCAAGTTCTATTCTTATGTGATTATTATTGGGATCTAAACTGAATTCTTCCATGAAGTCAGCTAAGGCTTGGCCTTTTATAGCTGTTCATAGCTTGTATGATATATTGAATTCGCCGAGCTCGATGGCCCAATTTACCAGACATCCCAAGGTATCTGGTTTCTATAGAACTTGCTTCAAAGGATAGTTGGTTCATACCTATATGGGGTGTTCTAGGAAACAGGGTGGTAATTTCCTTGCAGACATGACTAGGCGTAAGTGATTGGATACCATCTTCTTCCCTAATGAGTACAGCGCTCACGACGTGCTCTATGGCTAGGTATAGTGACACTTCTCATTAGCCTTCGACTTTGAAATGAGAGGCTATTGAGATAATCATATTTTTATCTCTTCAAAGGCTTTGTCGCATTCTTCAATCCACCCAAAAAATTTTTTTCCCTCGGAGTGTATCGAAGAAAGGCTTCAATTAGTAGATTAAGAAATGAATATACTCAATATTGCAATATTCTAAATAAGACTTTGTGTCTCTTTAGATCAAGTTGGAGCCTTCATTTCGATGGTGGATCAGATTTTTTTGGGATTGGCTTCTATCCCCCGGTGGTTTACCATGTAACCCATGAATTTACCTGAGAGAAATGCACATTTGAGAGGATTGAGCTTCATTTTATATTTTGAAATATTTCAAACATATCTGACACATACTGAATGTCATCCTTGGTGGTGAAGTTTTTTACCAGAATATCATCAACATAAACTTCTATGGTTTTGCTGATCTGCTGGGTGAACATTGAGTTACAAGCCTTTTGTATGTTACTTCAGCATTCTTGAGGCCAATTACCATCATTTTTTAACAACATAAACCTAGTTCGATTATGAATGAGGTATTCTCTTGATCAGTTTTGTACATAGAAATTTGGTTATAACCAGAGTAGGCATCCATGAAGGTGAGGAGCTCATGTCTAGCTGTAGCGTCGACCATTTGATCTACCTTAGGACAGGCTTTGTTAGATCGGTAAAGTTTACAGAGACTCTCCAATATTTATTGCTCTTTCCCACTAGGACAGGATTGGCAACCCATTTGGGATAGTGTGCTTCTTTAATAAATCTATAACTTCTCCACTTCTTTTAATACGGCTTCATATCTTTCGACATTGAGTGGTCTCCATCGTTGTCATTTTGGTCGGATCGAAGGATCTCTATTTAGCCTATGACAAGCTATACTTTGGTCAATCCCTTTCATATCCTTATGGCTCTAGGAGAACATGTCCAAATTATTGCTAAGAAACTCTACAAGTTTGGACCTGAGAGGTTGTTCTAGATTATGTCCAATTTGTAGCTCTTTTGAAGGGACATCCGAGTTGGCCTTAATTTGATCTAATTCATCAATGGGTTTCACATCCTTATCTTTAAGCTTGATTTTGAGGTCTAACGAGATGAGGTCAGGCTATACCAGATATGCCATATTCAAATGGTATTGGAGTGAAATATTAGGAGCTCTGATTGTTGTAGGGTAGTGAATAACGCAATACTCTTTAGTAGATTCCTTATTACCTTTAACTTTGTCTATGCCATAGGAAGTTGGAAATTTGATGGAATAGCGGTATACTGATATGATGGCTTTCAGATTGAATAGGAGATATTGTCTCATGATTGCATCATAAGGTGATGTGGAGTCAAATTCTACAAGTTTAACATCAACATGAGCTCAGTGGGGAGCATTCTAACCTCGATAGCGAGCTTGATTTGTCCTTTTACCATAGTTAATGCTCTGATCAATCTAAGAACTACATTTGAGTATGGTTACAAGAAACGAAGTTGGATTCTCATCCACCTTAGTGTGCTAACATACAAAATGTTGAGGGCACTATCCATATCAACCAAAACTTGGGGAACGGTTACACCAGCTATGGGTAGAGCCACTATTAGAACACATAGAGAAGAGTGTGAGCTTATTTTTTTTGCTCTGGCTGGTGGGTGGCCGCTTCAAATCTTCTATAATGTTATGAGTAATTCCTATCTTAATTAGGTTGGTTGAGATGGGTCTTTTCAATCGGGACTCCTGGGATCCATCGTATTGCCCTTCATGGAACATATGCACCCTTACCTAGGTAGGTCAATGTTGAAGGATCAATCTTTAGCTTGATCTCCTCGAATTACACCAACACCGTTACGGGTCAGAAACTTTATGCAGTAGAATTGATATTGCTGCTTTCAGCTCATAAAGTATGGGCTTTCCCAAGATAGCATTGAAATTTGACAGTAGGTCGACCACCACAAAATCAGAAATGATTCTTCTCTAGCAAGGTATTTCGCCAAGCTCAACGATTAAGGCAATCTATCCTCGGACTTTAATAGGATCTCCAGTAAAGCTTTGCTACCTTTTGTGGTAAGCTCTAAATATTTTTCCCCGATCCCCATCCTTTCCAAGGTTTTTTAGTATAGAACACTGACAGAACTTCCATTATCCACGAGAGTTTGTCTTATGCTGATCCTCGCGATGGGCATCGTCACTTTGATTTTTCATTACTCCTTAGGAATCGACTTCTAAGAAAATGAACCATTCTAGTCTTTTTGAAACAATATTTTAAGTTTGTGACGTCCTACTTCATAATTTTGCAATACCAAAAAATCCCTGGTCGTGCCCGACGTTCTATTTGGGAAACTTAGTTTCCTCCCACCAGCATTCTGATCTTAGCCCTTCCCTAATGGTTTTTGATTGGCAACCTGACAAGGTAGGTGACGGGTGAGTCTGAAGGGTAGGGGTAACATGTGTCGCTTTTACAGGTTTGGTTAAGAAATCCTTTAGCTAACATCGCCTAATTAATGATTCAATTTGTTCTTCTAGGTAACAAAAACTTGTGTTGTTAATTGCCAACCTGTAGAATCGCTAGTACTTGTTCTGATACGTTCTTTGCAAGTTTTTCTTCATGGGTTGCGATCGGCAGAATACTTCATTGTCTCCTACCTACATGAATACCTCCTCTAGCGAGGCGTATAAAGGGTGGTGCTAATAAAACCTTTCAGGATGTGGGCAAGGTTGATATTTGTCTCTCTTCTCTTTTTTCATTTAGGTGTGGATTTTTTATCCACTTTTTTTTTTCTCTAGGATGAGCAAAATAATTGAGTTCGTCATTTCCTTTCTCTTAATCTGATGTTGCCTCATCTGCTCCAATATGCTTTTCTGGCCGACTTAGGAACTCATGATAGGTCCCAGGCCCATCCTCATGAACTGACTACTAGAAGTGTGTTTTTAGCCTCAGTCCAGAGAGGATGGCATAAGAGCTACATCATCTAATATTTTCTCCACATTCATGAACTATTTATTACATCTGCTAAGGTAACTTTTGAAAGATTCACTGCGCCCTTGCTTAATATCACAAGGCGTTCTTTAGGCATGGTCCTAGTTTTGGAGCCCATGAGCTGAGATAAGAATTATGTAGCTAGGTTGTTCTAATTTTTGATGGACCTTTGATGTAACCTTCTAAACCACCCTCGGGCTTTATCCCCCTAATATTAAGAGAAAAGCTTTACACATGATGGCATCATTGACTCTTTGCAGTTCCATCCAAGATGTATATTTGTCCAAATGGCTAAGGGGATCTCCCTCTCTTTCGAAGTCATTGAGTGAAGCATTTTCAGCGTTTCAGGTAGTTGTTTAGCCAGTATATCTTTTCTAAAGGGAGAATGGTAGCTAGTAAGGTATTCTTCTATAACTTTTATGTTTAGCTTCTAAGTCGACTATGCATTTTTTCAACAAACTTATCTCAGGTTCGTCATTTATTTGACGAACTCCTTTGAGAAGACTGGCTTTCCTTCTTTTGGGTGATGGTGATCGGTGGGATCCAATTTGTTGAGTATACTTCTTGCTTTCTTATAAGTCCTTTCTGCTAGGAGAGAATTATTTCTTAACTCACGAGTTTTGTTCTTGGGCGATTCTCCCAAGAGAAGTGAAGACTTCTTTTGGTGGAAGGTCGGCCAGCTCTTTCCCTAACTAGTGATTATACCTTGATATCAGCTGGGGGAGAGGGGAGGGATTGGTTTCTTTCCATTCTTCTAATAGCATTAGTTAGGTATTCTATCACCTCTCTCTTTACTGTGAGATGAGGATTGTTGTTTTCAACATGGTCATTCTTCTTTTGGAATTCGCGAGGAACACCTGTGTCACAAGGGTTAGTTCGAGCTGGATTTTTGGAGGTTGAACTGTTGATCACGATAGTATTTAGGTTGGATATGTAGTTCTTTTGAAAGATTTTTATGGGAGATATAGGGTTGTTGCTTACAAGGTCCTCCTTCTAGTGCCAAACTATTAATGTCAAAAAATAACTGGATCTATTTTGTCAACTTAAGTGATAATTTGTAAGAGGTAAATCGTGCTAAAAGAGGTGGATTGTGCTGAAATAGTAAAAAGAAGAGAATGTTGGCATTAAGTAGAAAGAATGAGAAGTGTATTTATTTCATGCATAAGTTGAGTTCGGTCCTAAGGGGGACCATTACAATTTCTTTTATATGAGAAAATACGAAAACTGACATGATTTACATCAAATAAGATATAGTGTTCATCTTAATGTGCGTGCAGCTGACCTGATACTGATTTGATGTTGAGGTCGGGCTCCATGCGTCATGATGAGGCTGAAGTGAGAAGTCATCATTGCATGCTCATGATTGGTCACAATTTTGGTGTATAATCATCATCAGCTCTTGTCTTGAAAGGATTGGCTAGGAGGAAGTTGGCGATGTTAGCCTTGAAGTGAGGGAAATCAGAGAGTAATGATGATGTTTCTTGTATGACGTGGGTAGATTTTGAACCCAGATGGTAAGCCGAGCTAAGTTGAGTATGTCAAACTGAACTAGGAGCTCCACCATGTAATTTTTAGCCAGCCTAGAACTTAAACTCAACTTAGGAGATGTGGTTTAGGATATAAGCCATTTTTAGAATTTTAACAACTTCTTAATTTCACGGAGGTCAACATTTTAATTCAACAATTTACTTCTATACAAACTTTGTTAATTTATTCTTACTAGTTTTGAAACCTGAAAATATAATTACACAATGAAGCAAGAATTTAATAGAAGAAAATGGTTTCATTTGGAACTATTGGAATACTTTGTACGAACCGACATGAAGAGTAGTAAGTTAACTCGAAGATAGTAGGTACTATAATTGGCATTCTAGAAATCAGTTTAATCTTGATTGAGAAATTTCTCTTTGCTTTTCTATAGGTTTCTTTCATTTTCAACCATTCGTTCATTTTAGATCATATATGTGTAAGTGTTATAACCTAAATCCAATCGGTTTAGACTGTAAACACTTTTAATATGATTAATGTATTTATTTTTGCAAGATCTATTATTTATTTGAATTAGTATTCTAATAAATTATATTAAATAATAGGATTCGTACATTTAAATCTTAGTAATTTGTTTATCACAAGGAGTTGTCATTAACAAATTATATATGACCGAATCTTAAATCATCCGTAGTCGTAAGTAACAACGAGATACGAATATCATTATTATTGATAGATTATCACGTATGCCATTTCTCATTTGAGAAGTAAGTAGCTGATCTAAGTTAAAATATGGTGACACTTAAATGAACACGTGAATGTTTTCTCATAGAAAAAATATTGGAGACCCGTTGGGGAGATTCTACATGGATAACTATTTGAGTGTCAGTGGTTAATCTCTCACGTTCGGTAGTGAAATTTATCCTTCGACTTGAGATCATCATAGTGTCTTATATAAGAACATTCATACTTTAGTGACGTTGGAAGTTGCTCTGCCAATGATCGCTAATACGACATCATTTGAGTATGTCAAGAACCATACGAAAGTTGTGAATGATCAATAGAGAATTTGTCACTCTTAGTTAGTACGAGATTATGATCTACATTTCATTCAGTTAAGCAAATAACGAAATCCTTAGTCAAGATGTGTTCATATCACTCTTAGATAGTACGAGATTGTGATCTACATTTCATTCAGTTAAGCAAATAACGAAATCCTTAGTCAAGATGTGTTCATAAGTCGAAAAGAGTTTTCGACTTATATTGACTTAAGAATGGGATGAANCAATAGAGAATTTGTCACTCTTAGTTAGTACGAGATTATGATCTACATTTCATTCAGTTAAGCAAATAACGAAATCCTTAGTCAAGATGTGTTCATATCACTCTTAGATAGTACGAGATTGTGATCTACATTTCATTCAGTTAAGCAAATAACGAAATCCTTAGTCAAGATGTGTTCATAAGTCGAAAAGAGTTTTCGACTTATATTGACTTAAGAATGGGATGAAAGATATAATTGGTAATTGAGATTGGCACACATCTATATCTCATAATTGATCGAATTATATTGATAAAATGATTATAGATTCACCGTAAACGAATAAGTTTTGTTTTATCATATCAGATGACATTTTCCATCATATGTATTGCCTTGACACATTACTAAATGTCAATTTGGGATGACATATGTGAATTTATGATAAATTAAAAGGGATATTTTAATTTATCAATTTTGATTATATCAAAATAATAATTTACGTCGTTAGATATCGTGATCGAGAACTTAATGGGTCACACACAAAAGAAGAACAAGAAGAATGAGATTCACCAATTAATTAATTAACAAGTGTTGGACAATTAATTAATTGGGTTGCTTGTTAATAGGCCATAATCAATTAATTGAATTAATTAAATTATGGAGCAAATTTAATTGATTGGATTAATTAAATATTGTATCGAATTAAGTTTACAGGCTAAGCCCTCTTAGACTTTTATTAATAGGCTGCTAGGGTTTAAAAATTCATAACACAATACTATTACGTTCTTGCTAGCACGAGAAAAGAAAAATTCTAGTTCTCTCAATCTTGTTCCTTATGTGGATTTTCATTGGAGGCTGGATAATTTAATGACTGTCGATTGCAGATCAGAACTGTTCTTCAAAGAATTCATCTAAACACAAAGCAGATTTTAAATGGGAATTGAAATCTGTTTTTTTTTTCACAGTACATGATTAAGTAAATTCCCAACAATATGGACAGCAACACCAATGAGCAGACATATTTCTTTGATTGAAATGTACTACAAGAGGACTCACATTATAGCGTAGTGTGTAATGGTCGACCTTAACTTTCATTTGAATGATGTACGCAACATGTGTTAATGGTAAGAAAAAGTGATGATTCAACAGGCAATCTGAATGATATGTGTTACAGAGTAACCAATCTTAATGAGCTCGTCCCAAACGAATGGGAAATCAAAATGATACCCAAATCTGTGATAGATTTTTTAACAATGTGTTTCATGCTTTATTTTTGGATAACATAATATAGGCAAAGTTTTAAAGCTCTTCATTACATTCATATATTTTACATGAACATCCTCACAGTTTTTTTCTTTTCTTGCTAACTAAAGAGTAGTATTCTTAACCCTTCAAGCCCTGTATATTACTACAGCTGCAATCTTTCCAGTAATTGAATCTCGACCGACCAACAGATTATTGATCTTTGACCCCAATGAAGCACTGACTTATTTTTAATACCTTACTTTTACAATTTGATAAGAAAGACACTTATCCTTTAGAGACAATGCCGGACTTCAGCGTGGCTGTGCTTAGGTTCCAACTGTGTATAATACCAGGAGAAATGGATAATAATAGATGTAACTGTAGACGCGGTAGTTTGATAATCCTTTGAAACAGAGTGGAATAAGGAGCACCGTGAGTGCAATGACAAAGTTAGTGCCCATGAACAACACGACATTAGCAAGCCAACTGAGTTTGCTCACTACAAGGTACACTCCTGCCATGAATGCTATAGACATCATGGAAAGGGCTATTCCGAGTAGTGGAACAGCCAATTTTAAGGCAACATGCGTGGAACTAGTATCTCCCAGCTGTGCCCATAAGAGAATAACAGCAACACTGATGGAGCTGTACATTGCCAATGTATCACAAATCACAAATTCCTGAAACGTCACTTTTTTTAACATGGTCGCGATGCCCTGGTCAGGATTTGTATTGTTATAGCCACCAGGAATGGTGAATCCTGCAGTAAATGTCACCGTTGCAACAATGGTAGCCACCAGCAGAATTACATTGATCTTATCGTTCCAACTTTCTTTTTCTGTCTGGTTCCCTACCCAGAAACTTGCACTTTTGAAATTCTTTGTTTCACGTGCTTGTGGGGCACGAATAACTCTCAAAGCCATCCAGGTTAGCCGCTACATTTATAAATTGAAAAGTTCATTTGAATACGTATTAAATAGTTTGTGTTGGATTTTGTCTATGCAAAGGGCTTACCTTCTGAAACGATGCCATTTCTGGTTCCGTATATTCTGCAGCAATGTCAAGCGCTGTCTGATGGTTATTGTTTACCAGCTCAAGAATCACTCTTTCATCCCTTATTAGAGTGTGCACCAAGTTGGGATACCCGTAAATCGTTGCCAAATGCAAAGGTGTATTTCCGTCCACATCTTTTTCGTTAATAAGCTTCTCCAGCTCTGGCATTTTGAGCATAAAGTCCACAATTTTGTACTTTCCACTTCTAGCTGCAATATGAAGTATGTTTTGTCCACGCAAAGCCAGTAGTTCCCGCGTATCTGGGCGATTATTAAGAATCAATTTGATTATTTCGATAAAGCCCTTCTGGGCTGCTGAATGAATGGGGAAGAATCCCCGTTTGTCTTTCTGGTAAGCAAAGTAATGATGTTTGTTCAATAAGAAGTTTACTCCATCCATATATTCGGTGCATACAGCAACATGAAGAGGATTCTTTCCATTCCCACTTCTTAACTGGAAGGACGATTGGTCCCTTTCCCACAGTAAATTTAGAACATCTAAAATTTTGAACAAACAAACGGCACTCTCATCATTCTCGATGATTGAAGAAGAACAACAGATAGGAAAAAAGAGAGGTTTTGCTCTTAACTTACCGATGTTTCTACCAAGGATTGCAGCAAAAACTGGTGACTTGTTCTCGGTTTTTCCTCCAACATTGTAATTACCCACCGGATTCTCTAATAGGAGCTTGGCAATGGTGACAAATCCTGCTTCTGCGGCCAGATACAGTAGAGACTTGCCTTCCTTGTTAAGCGAATACAGCATATTTGGGTTCTTCTTGATTAAAATTAGAGCCACTTCCTCGTGGCCACATCTCAAAGCTTCATGTAGAGCCGTATTGCCTTTCTCATTCTTTTCTCCTAAGCCACCTTCTTTGTAATCTGAATGAATTAATAGCCGCACCATCAGTAAATCTCCAGCTCTTGCTGCAATGTGGAGTGCGGTATCTCCTCTCGCATTCTTGTCAGCAACCAAGAAAGATAAATCCTTGCATATAAGTTTAACAATTTCGTGATGCCCAAAGCTCGTTGCTATATGCAGAACTGTCGTCTTTTGAGGCCCAAGTTGGACACAGGTAGCCGGTGGATCGTGATGCTCAACCGCGACATGTTCCATTGCCCTCACGAATTCAAGAATGTCACCGTCTGTTGTCGCCCTGTATAGCTCGGGGTCCATAGTTTCTGCAGTCTCATAATTCTCCTCAACTTCTTCGGACAACCCAGGATACTTGGGCACAGACATTTGTAACTCAATGCTTTCTTAACCTTCTTTAGTAACATGAACTACTGAATTTATATTAGCACTTGTATGATACAGGTATTTTCTGAGTAATTGAGCAAGTAGTTTCCTCTTCACTTCACTGTTTAATTTTTTAAGTACTTAAATTGCCAAAAATTAATAAGATGACTGATTTCATCCAACAAGAAAGCACACACTGTTTCGAATTTTAGAGGAATCTACATGTAATTTTCTGAGCTATAACAGAAGATACAAGTTACAACTGCTGTGATGTCCTAAGTGATTAATTAAATAAGGATAAATTCTCTCCGCAGTTCCTGAACTTTTAGTTAAATCTCACTGTGACAACTGAACTTTAGTTTTGTTTCAAATTTCACCATTTTGTCACATATTGTCCACATCATGTCCAAAATTGATGGAAATTGCTTGGTTGGCAGTCATATAGTAACTGATGCTATGTGGCACCTTAAAAAAGAAATTCAAATTCAAATTTCATCACTCTTTCACATATCATCCCCAAATTGAAGGAAACTGCTTAGTTGGCTCCATATGGTAACTAAAAAAAGTGGCAGAATGAGGGTTATCATATTGTCTTTAGATTAAAAAAGATTATAGATGACATTAAGTAATGGTAAACTGGCAGGGTACACAATGATTACATGGAAGATCCATTAAGGTATAATTATCAATTAAGCAGTTTTCTTCAATTTTGAAGATTATAAGTAGCACATTAGTGAAATTTGAAATTAAATTGAAGTTTAGTAACTTGAGACAAATTATTAGTTACAAAGTAAACTTTAGTGACCCTATTGAGGTTTTGCTGAAAATTCAGTAACCACCAATGAAATTTATCCATTATATTATGATTTCTCTGTCCTCTTACTATAGTCAAGTTTAAAGTTTAGTTTAATACACAACAGTTTCTTAAATAAGCATTTATCAAATGACTGCATGTCTAGAAAGTAGGACTAATATACAAACATGCAACATAATGGTCTAATGTAGTCAAAGACGCGGTTTGTAGGAAATTTCGTTACATTTCCTGTTTAGAAGTGGTTGATACGGGATCTTTCTAATTTGTGGTCCCTTCTGTGCAGTATGTGGTCATGCATTATCTATATTTTTTCAATTGAAAGATAGGGGACTATTGTATCTTTACTTAAAATTTCATATTGTTTTCAGTTTAATTTAATGTTAAACATAGTGAGATTGGGTGGGGGTGATGGTGAAGCCTGGAAAAGAAATTATAATTAATGGCGAAATCAGTTTTGATGGGGTGCTAAAATAGGATTTGTGGATAAAGATGGCAAATGCCCCATCCCGATTTGTCTTGCAGTTTTCTCCAGATGGGGCGAAGATTCTCTACTTCATTGAGCGTAATCCTTGTCCTGACTCTTCTTTTATTGTTGACCTTAATTTTTGTAGGGGGGTGTGGTTAACGGATTCTTACTCCTTTCACGTTCACGTAAGTCTTACTCATCTACACTTGGACAAATCTTAAGTCAACGTGGCATTTGCCAGTAGTGAAGGAGACGGTCGCAAGTACTACGATGATCGAGTCAGACAATTTATAAGTATTTGGGAGTAAGACATGCTTAAGACATGAGCCTCTAACTATTAAAGGGCCAGACCCGGAAGACTATATAGACAAAAATGAGAGCAAGTTTATAGTTTGAGTATATAGAATTGCATCACCTTCAAATGACACTAGGTGCGAGCTTTTATAGTAGAAAAAGTGTAATACTAACCGTTGGATAGAAAGACAGGTTGCTTCATCCTCATGGACGAGGCGTCCATTCCTACGTGTGAAACCATCCATCAAAGGTTGGACGACATTTAATGTTTCTGAAAAAGTAGCCATCCTAATGCCTTGGTCTGACGTCTGATTTATAGATTGATGATTTGGCATTTAGATGCCTGCTGCAGATATGTTAAATCAATCAATCGCAGTTGGATCTTGTATAGAAGATCTCCTAAAGGAAGATATGAACTAGAAGGTACCTTTGGTTAAACGGGGAGGCTGGCTACCTCAAATTCTTTCCCTGCAGCATGCATAGCACCTCACCCTTACTATGGAGGTCGGCCTCTACATGGCACCTCGGACGGGGTGGTGCATCACTTAGGTTACCTTATACATGATCTCACATCGGCTAGTAGGAGGACGCATGGAGTGTGGGCCTGTTGGCTTGCTAGTTGGCCACCTTGTCAAGGCGATATTAAGTCTCGTCAGAAGAAGCGTAACGATAGTCTCTCAAGTCCATTTATGGATATTCATATGATACATGCACTTTTAGTATAGGGTGGAAGCTCATTGTTGAGATGTTGCATTGGTGTGGAGCATCTTATCTTTCTTTCGTTGTGCCGATGTGCATAAATACACAATACAATAGTCCCCCAAGTTTGGGTATGGATATTTATATATGTGCGGAATTGGAATTGCAGAAGTGAATTGGAATACCTTCTCTAGCTATACAAGAGATACATAGGCGAGGCCTTTAATCTGGGACGAGGCTCTGAAAGTAGAGGCTTTGAGAAAAGCTATGATGGCAAAGGAAACGTCCTTGCATGAGGACGAGGCTCTGAAAGATAGAAAAATCGAGAAAAGCTGTGATGACAGAGGCGAGATACTTGCTTGAGGATGAGACTCTAAAAGATAGAGCTATGAGAAAAGCCTTGATAGCAAAGATGTGTTCCTTGCTTGAGGATGAATCTCTGAAAGATAGAGGTTTTGACAAAAATTGTGATGCTAGAGGCGAGGTCCTTGCTTGAGAACGAGTCTATGAAAGATAGAAGCTTTGAGAAAATTGGTAGGCAAAGGCGAGATGATCTAAAAATTCGAACGTCGGGGTAGATGTGATTGTATACCTCTAAATTGATGAGACATTTGGGAGTTTTGTGCCAATAATTTGAAAGTTGTTATATATTTCCAAGAAGACCAGCTGAGGCATCGCCTGCTTCCAAGACGTTCATCGTATAGGTCATAATCACCTAGGTTTGTAATAAACATGTTTGGGTGTCTGGACGTAGTTCTGCCAAGTGAGGGAAGATAGTTTGACCATGATCACGTCAAAACTTAGGGGGCCCACTATTCTCTCTTATCAGGAGATAAGTAGGGCTATTAGGTCAGTGAAGAACAGTCCTGTTGACACCTTTGTCAAATGGGGGGCTTCAACAACCCTTCAAAAAGTACCGTAGCTAAGAAAATAAGTTAGATTTGTAGGGTCCTTAACACCACTGAGTTTATCATTCCCGAGCCCATGAGAGGGCTTGTTACCCGAGCCTGGGGTACGATGCCGTGAGTGAACACCTCCTCATGGCTAGCCTTAGAATACCTCTACATCCTTTCTTTTGTTTACTATTGAGGCCCTATGGACTAGCTCCAGCCCAACTCAATCTGAACTCATTGAGCCAAAGGTTAGGTTGTAGAAGCTGTGGAGGAAATTCAGCATTGGGGTAGACATGCCTTTCCTTGTCTTCCATTCCATATATATTACAAAACTTGTGGGAGGGTAAAAAGGATAATGTTTGCACCAGCTGACGTCATGGAGAGCTCATTATCCCTTCGTCGTGGGCCTACCAACCTCCATCAAGGATTGAAAGTGGAGCTAGTTCATGGTGTCGGTCGGTAAGATATCATGATGGGTTACCCCATAGCATTCCTAATAGTTCCCACAACATATTCAACTGCAAGTGAGTTTCATTACCGAACTAATGTCACTTATTTCCACTTTATTACCAAAACTTAACCATTTTTATTTTTTACATTCGTAGATTCATCGATGAGGTGTGAAATCAACTTTGAGCAGTGGGAGATCATACATTCCATCTACCAACTTCCTTTCAAGGAGTGACCCCACAATGAGCTAGTAGACAAAAAATATCCACTTCAACACAAACCAGTTGCTCGCTACTCAGAGTGAGTATCAAAATGGTTGCTTTATCATTCATGTATATTATTTGATGTCCCAACTAGGTACTTTTTGTAGAAAATTTCTTGAACGAAAAGCCGTTGAAGCTAGAATTTGTACGCTAAAGTGTGGTTGAAGCTCATATATTGAAAACCACCTCTGCAGCCTACAAGAAGTAGAGCGAGTAGCTCGTACAAATGACCAAAAGACTTTCTGCTAGTGATGAAAAGTCAGATGCAAAAGAGGTAGAACATATGAAGAAAGGGCCAACAAAAATCGGTCCATGCTGATTGTTAGCTCCTATCAACCTTGTGAACGAGCTTTCAAAATATCGACCTCCAATTAATAAGAATAGAGGAGGACTAAAACAATCTTCTACTTAGAAGAAGATGAAAAACAGAGGAAAAAAACAGGGGAAAAATTGAGA
>CAIGRK010231534.1:0-12448 GCA_903798315.1 Fraxinus greggii
TGACCACCACTTCACCACTGCCACCAACCACATCGTCGTCGAAACTACCACTGCCAGAACCACCACCACTACTTCCCAGCAGTAAAAGAATCATCTTAAGCACCGCAGCCAACATTGCCACTGCCATCACCACCCAACCACAACCACTGTGCCACCACACAAAATTGCCAACATCACCACTACCATCATCCAAACACCACTAAAAATCAAATTTAAAATTATTGCAGTTATTGCCAGACCACCACCACCACCACCACTATTGCATCCGATCCACAACCATAGCAATCGCCACCACCATCTCGCTATCACGACCCACCAAAAATCACAACTTTCACCTCCTCTATCTCTATCTCCACAACACTGCCCCCACCAAAAATCCCCAAATTGCCTCCACGACCTTAACAAATCCACGGCATTATAATCTCCACATCGATTTCTTTAGTTTTATATGCCACCAAGAAGGCAACATTGTAATCTCTGCGTCGTTACAACTCCAATGAACTGCCGCTGCAACATCTCTCGCGGCGCTGCAAATAGCTCAGAGCGGTGCCTCTATTAGCGACGTTGCCACCACTGCACCAACACGCCTCTTCTTGCAAAGGTCCGAGTAGGAAGAGAAAGAGAGAGGTTGGGGAAAGAGAGATCTCTTCGCATAGACCGGCCTCCAATAGAGTTGTAGAGAGATGTTGGGGGAGAGAGAGAATAGATAGGTATAGAGAGAGAAAGAAGAGAGGGGGAAATAATTACGGTTGGTTAGGGTAAAATGGTGAGTTGAAAATATGTAGAATAATTTAATTTTTATATTATTATTATTATTATTATTATTATTATTATTATTATTTAAAATTT
The DNA here is from genome assembly GCA_903798315.1 of Fraxinus greggii. Lineage (NCBI taxonomy): Eukaryota > Viridiplantae > Streptophyta > Magnoliopsida > Lamiales > Oleaceae > Fraxinus > Fraxinus greggii. Next base: position 850 of record CAIGRK010231534.1, read on the forward strand.
GATTTATATCTTATTTTTGAAAATAAAACTTTTAAATCTGAATTTTAAATTGTATATATAGGTTAAAACTAAGGATGAGTGTAATTTCCACAATCATCGGTGCACCAAGTAAGCAAGCGCGGGATTGATGTCTTGAGCCCGCGAAGTCAGTCCATTAGTAATCAATATGGATTGGGCTCACTGGTGGGCCATTGAAAGGGCCCATAAACTTTTGATAAGGCTGTTAAAGCATTGAATTCGGGTCTACTTTAATGTGCACGCTTATTTAAGCTTAAACAATTTAGAACTCATAAGTCAAAAAAAAAATTAGAATAATATTTTTTATTTATTAAATTTAAACAATAAAGTAACTTTTGCTTTACAATCAAAATAACTAACTTTTTTCTCACGAGAAAATATAACATGTTAAATAAAAAGTTTTTGTTGATTAAAGTTAAATAAAAATAAAGTAATGTGTTAGATTTTAGATATGTAGTATCCAGGGGCGGACCCACTAAGGGCCCAGCGGGGTTGACCGCCCCCACTGAAAAGAAAAAACAAAAAAAAAAAAAATTTCACTATTAAATGTGAATTTATTGAAATGTGGGGTTGAAAATGAAGTTTGATCATTTACAAAGTTTTCCAAAAGATGATAATCTTTAATTATGAATATTGAAATGTAGGGGTTGATTGCTAAATGTTTTGATAAAAGTTTTAGGCCATGTTTGAGTCACATTATTTTTTTCATTCTCATTCTTCTACTTATTTTCAACCATACATTTTTAATAAAATAATATTTTTCATCACATCAATATCTTTTTCTTCTTTTTCAACCACATATTCTCCATCACATCAACAGTAAAAATGTATTCTTTTTTCCAAAAAATGTGCACCAAACAGGAGCTTAGTATATTTCGATAAAAATTGATGTAACATATGATTAAAAAGTTAATAAAAGTTGCTCTCCCAAATAATAGCATTTTTGTAATACATTGTAAATCCTATAGTAGGTTTCATTCTTCTATTATTTTTTGAAAATTAGATGATGCTAGCGTGCTTATCCTACTTCGCACGATTTAATAGCTTTTTCGTCATCTTTAACAAATCGGATCGTTTGTGTGAAATTACAATCAAAATCTATTCAAAATAGAATATTTATGTCTTTGAGTTGATCGTCCTAAATAAAAAATCTACTTGTTCTATTTCGGTAAATCTACTACGAGTTTAGCTCTCCCAATGTTAAAAACTGTGCAAAAAGTTCGTTATTCCGTAAGGTTTTAGGGCATCAAATCAGTCAAATCACCTATTTAACAGAGATTTCATGTTTGGATTTGATCTGTCGCTTGTATTGTAGGGGACCATTTGTTGTGTCACCTGAACCTGGCCGGGGATTTTTGGGCGGTTAGCAGGGCCCATTTATTGATGGGACACATTCTTGAATTGGCAGACTTTATGGCCCAATAACCAATGAATTGTTCAATCAAGTCTTTTCGTGGACCCCACTTTTTAAACAACCGATTTTATTTATTTAAATACTTTATTCATTTTGATGATTTTTTGGGATATGCTCCTTTAATTTTGCCTAAGAAACCTGAACCTTCATTTGACTCCTTTTTATAAACATCCAATTTACTTTTTATTTATACATTAAAATAAGTTTACGAATACTATTCATTTATTCATAGTTTATTTTTATTCCAATTTGAGCTTCATTTTTCAAAAACTTATTTTTAACTCCGGTTTGATATTCATTATTTTCAAAATACATTTTTTTTTATTTTCAACAATAAGTTTTTCAATAAAATAATATTACATGCAAATTCAAAAATTTTTCTTTTTTTTAGTCACACATTCTCTATCAAATCGCTATTTCAAAATGTACATTTCGTAAAAAATGGGGCTCACACAGGTCATAATAAGACATTCTTCTATAAAATAATTTTACATATAAATTGAAATTTTTTTCTTATTTTTAACTATTATTTTCTAAAAAAAAATCACTATTCCAAAACACATTTTCTCCCAAAAATGAAGGTCAAACCCGACTTTATCTGTTTAGAATAGTGAATTTTTGGAGAATGTGTAGTTAAAAAATAAGAATTTTTTTTGAATTTACGTGTAGTATTATTTTATTTAAAAATATATGAATAAAATAAGAAATAGGAAAATACATTTTAAAATAATGGAGCCCAAAAAAGGACAATATTACATTTTATGTATTGTCATTTTTAATACACGTACTTAATGATTACTCAATTTATTTTGAACGTTGAAGACTTGCCAAACTCAATTATAGAATCTACAAACATTTAATGCAGAAACATGCCAAGGTTGTCTAAGTCATTTTATGATCAGGGGCGGACTCAGCACCCGGCGAGCCCCCGCGGCCACCCGTACTGGATCCGTCGGAAACTTTTTTACAGCTGGGTGGAAGTTGCAGAGGTGAACGGAAGAAGGGAGGAAGACGATGGACTTTTTGAAATTGGGCTCTCTTTTTTGGCCCTTTTGTTTTGGGGGGAGAGTTGGGCCTTTGTTTTAAATATTAGGCCCAATAATCGGCCAATCCATGGCGTGAAACGTCCAAACGTTCAAACACATCACCTTCGAACTTCGCCGCTTCGATCGGTTATCCACTTCTTCTCCTTGCTTTGCTGTCGGTTATTTGCAAACTACCCAGACGTGAGATGGCTAGGCCTGCCGCCGGTTGCTGCTGCTGCTGCTGCTTGCTGCCAAGTCACCGACGGGCTGTAAGCCTGTAACTTGTAAGCGCCTACTGCATAAGCCTTTCTGTTTCTGTTTTTTCCTGCCAAGTTGCTATGTCTATTTTGCTAATTTGCTTTTCTTGATTGAATTAAAAACACACTCAAATAGTCATAGATACACGAAGGCCATTGAATCTTGTTGTCAATGCAAATCTGAGCTTCATTTTGACTATTTGCTTGTATGGAAAAATGGAAAAAAAGATTGGGTCTTTTTTATATCAGTTTTGGTGTTCAAATCATGGGAGCTAATGAGATTTATAACTGTTTTCTACCCCTTTCTTTTGTTTTATTTTTCATAAATTTCAGCTTTTTTCAGTTCAATTCAGTTAGCTGTTACTCGAGAAAGCCAACATTTCCAATGGTTTCAGTGAAATTTTGGTAAAATATATAACCAATTAGAGATTAGATATACTAAATCTAGAGCAAAAAACTGATATAAAAAAGACTCACCAAATTCCAATGGTTTCAATTCTTGACACAAAAAACTCAACAAATTTTGCTAACCCTTTTGACAATGAAGAATATTTGTCCAAATCCTCAATCCCATCTCCAAATTCTTGTAATAAGCTAGACTCAGAATCTATTGGACATGCCTTGATTGACTGAATCAATGATGAGAAAAATGAAGGAAATTTTTCAAAGCCAATTAGCAGAATGGTTTTGTTCGGATCAAAACTTAAAGTTCAAATTCCAAACNTCAATTCTTGACACAAAAAACTCAACAAATTTTGCTAACCCTTTTGACAATGAAGAATATTTGTCCAAATCCTCAATCCCATCTCCAAATTCTTGTAATAAGCTAGACTTAGAATCTATTGGACATGCCTTGATTGACTGAATCAATGATGAGAAAAATGAAGGAAATTTTTCAAAGCCAATTAGCAGAATGGTTTTGTTCGGATCAAAACTTAAAGTTCAAATTCCAAACATTGTTACAAGCTGCTGTGGGGATCCTTATTTGTCTGATAACAAAAGGGAATTTGATTTAGAAGCTAATTATTCACTTTCTCCTTCTGTGGATTTTCTCAATTCTTGTCATACAATCAATGGTCAATGGTCAACGATCAACAATCGGTCCGCCTGTGCTGAACTTTGATGCTGGGTCCGCCACTGTTTATGATATATATATTAAAGTTCGAAGAACTCGAAATACAAATGGCAATTTATGTATTCTCTTTCATGTCTATTCCTCTCTTTTTACACTCCTATTTTTACATTTACCCAAGTGTGAGTGTGAATTTATTTGTGAAAAAGAGAGACAGACAACATATTTTGATGTCTAGAGTATTGATGGCCGTTTGGTATCTCTTTTATTTTTTACTTCTTGTAGAAAAGTTTTCAAAAAAAATTTATTTTAGTTTCTGTTTGAAAGCGAATTTTTAAAAGAGTCTCATATTTCGAAAATATTTTTAAGAAAGTCAATTAGATCAATTTTCTCTAAAAACTTTTTTTACTAAAAGAATCACTTTCGTAAAATGCCAACAAGCTCAAAAGAAACTTTTGAATTTCAAAACCTTGTACTCCTCTTTGCTTTGACGGTGCCGAAGTAAGCCCCCACCCACCCCATTCACCCATCCACTAGGCTCAACTTTATTACTACACCAACAGTAGTGGGTATACACGTTTTACCAATGTGGACATTCATCCATCTTCTCATTTCCCTATTCCAGAAAAAATGCACTCGTAGATGCAATCTTGTACTTATTGGGAGTGCGGGTCGACATTTATATGACCTCTTAATAACTTTGGACTGATGATATATATGTGCAAGTGTATGTAATCATAGGGTCTGTGGAGTGGGTGGGGTCAATAAGTACTTGTGTAGGAGCTTTTACTGATTTTGAGATAGCTATGATATACAGTGTTATAAAAAACGTAAAACGTGATTAGACTCTACAATCAAGTTTTAAGTATTTATGAGTCTAGGTGGGCTTAAAAATAGAGAGAGCACAGCCAAGCGACTTAGTTAAAGTTTTGAGCGTAGGGTCTAATATCATCGACCCTCGCAACGTACGCTAAAATGTTGCAAAAGGTCTTTTGCAGCCTTTTTTGACCGCTGCAAAAGGGTTTTTTTGGTGTAGTGACAAAAAAAATTTATTCGTGTTTAACAATAGCTATTTTTGTAGGTAATTAGCAACGACATTGGTTGTGCGCGTTTTTGAAGTAGTTTTAATAATGAAAATTAGTAATGGATTATTTGTTGCTATAATTCATTATTGGATTACAATATTTTTTATAAGTGCCACTAATTATTTATATTAATATATTGTAATTGTGAATTAAAAGTATTATAAAACTTAAAATACACTAATATACAAATATTAAATTGCAAATATTTTCATTCCATAAATTCACCGTTCAAAGTTAAATAAAATTACATTTATTTCGCATCCATTTCAAAAATCAATACCAACTTCTTGAAATTAAATCATATCCCTCCTGTCATAATACGAACCCAAAAGCATCTACATTTGATCAGTTAGTTAGAAAAGTCCTAAACATTCTCAATGGTTACTTTTTTATAAACAAAATAAACATTTTCTATTGCAAGGCTCCTTGAATTAAATGATCTAGTAATCAGCTGAACGAATTGCCTGATGACAAGTTACTTTGATTTAAAATTTCGGAAATTATTTTGTTCCCCTTTCTTAAATTCCATAGAATTTAAGGTAGTCCATCTTTTCACTCTTCTCGATTGTAGAATCCACTATCTACAAATATTCAATTATTTTAAATAATTATTTAATTGAACATCAAATAAATTTTCGGAAGAAATTGTACAGAAACTTGTGCACAATATAAATGTATTTTGTACACTTATCCGAGTCGTTAAATGCAACAAATAGTTATCAATTTTTATGAATTATGGATTAATTATATATATGTTTCGTTTGTTAGGTACAACCCAATGAAAAATGATGGAATTGGACAAAATTAGCGAAATATGAGCTAAAATGGACTAAATTCAAAGTTTGAGGACTAAATTATAAACTTTTAAAAGATGATTCGGGAAGCATATCGAAGATTGGATAACACTTTGACTCAATTAGATGCAATTGGAAGTTGACGGACCAAAATTATATCAAGAGAGGACTCAAGTAGCGAAATCAACATGTTAGTATTGGAAAATTGAAGGTGGCGACTGCGCACCGACTAGCCACCTTTTTAATTCCCAAGAGCAAAATGAGTCCATGGCGCGTGTGCAATGAAGTATATGATGCACGTTCATAGGGTTAATTCATGGATCTGACGGACAGTTTCCTATTTTTTTTTTGAATCAAAACTCTTTTTGAGATGAAATTATTGCAATTATTAGACAAAATAGGGATGGTCAAAAGAGAGAGACCACCTTAGAGTGCGAAGAAAAAGTCCGGCATGAGAATCAATGCAATTAACACACGAAGATTGAATAATCGAGGCCCGATTTCAAGTTTCAAGAAGAGAACATGAATTTTTCCTATTTCTTTCATTATTCTAGTTCCGGGATGATGTTAATTCAATTCATTTTGTATAATTTATATATGAATATGCCAGGCTAATTTTCCCACTATTGGATTAAAAGGAAACCCATTTCTTACTTACTTTAATTGAAGACAAATAGTTTAGTTAATTTCTTGTTATTTTTTATTGATCTTACATGCATAATTGCGTTAATTGATTGCTTGACCATCAATTGAATATATGGTTGCTTATTGTAGTGCTAGAAAATTCACAATAGATCTAGAACACTACAAGGTTAACACACGGACAATAGATGTTAAGAATAACAATATCGTGTCTACAACCATCTAGATAATCGTGTAATTTAATGCATTTTACTCATTCAAATTTGAACTAGGAATAGAATCGAGTGTGATTAGAATATATTTAATTTATCTTGAAAAAGAAGGTTAAATACTATATATTTATCAATCTTCAAGAATGCGTGAATAAGACTAGATTATGTAATCAAGAATTGAAGTAAACAACAATAGGTGGATTCGCAGTCTAATACACTCATTTATTAGGGAATAAATTGTTTAATTTAAGCTTATTAGTTATTTTAGATTTAAAGTTCTTATTTATTTTAGACTACTTGTTGAACAAACTAATTATCTTATTTTTACTCTTTTCAGGCAATAATAGTGTAGGAAAGATTCTAATGAGACAGAACTTCTTTCGGTAGATCTCAAGAATGAAATAACTTTCAGACAACGAAGAAGAAAATAGAGAGAAGCAAGAGAAATGATAAAAAATCAAAATCAGAATCAGATTTAGAATCCATTATCACTACCTCAGCTAGGTCAGCCGAATGTAGTTGCAAATGATGGAGAAGTTTTAGTTTGGGATTATGAAAATCCTGTACATGCTCCTGTGAAACCACCCATCATATATCCGCCTTTAGGACATTCCAACTTCCACATTCGACATATATCATCAACTTATTTCAAAATCATTAGGACATCTAGTTTTCTGGAAAACCAACAGAAAATCATTACAAACATGTTCAAGCCTTCCTGTGCTTTGCGAGGTGAACAATCTCGAAGGCATGTTAGCTAACACTTTTCAATTGTACATATTCCCTTATACTTTAAAGGAAGGCACACCGAACGGTTATGCTCACTACTTCTTGGGAGCATAATTTCATAGAATGACATGGCATATAAATTTATTTTGAACTTTTTCTAGTGATCTCGAGTTCATCAGATCGGAAATGATATACGTACTTTTAACTAAAAACACCTCAAGATCCACAAGCTGAAAGATTCAAAGACTCCTTCAGAAATGCCCTAATATAGACATTCCTAAAAATGCTAAGATCTGAATATTTTGTTCAGGCCTGCAACCTGAATATCGTAATATAGCCTATGCTTCAGCAGGAAAATCAATAATGGATATGCTATTAGACAATACCTTTGATATTTTTGAAAGAATTACACAAAAACAGTCTATGTGGCTAATAGAAGAAAAATGTCGAGGAAAGTAGCGGGAATTCACAATGTTGACATAGCTATATCATTAGCATCCCAAATGGAGGCTTCGACAAAGAACTTAGACAATCTTACTCAATATGTGAACATGATACACTAGTCGACACCGATTTTCGCAAGCCGAGGGACAAATCATATTACATAAAGCTTTCCTTTAGCATTTACATATGTAATCCAGCTTGAGGAGGTCAGTTATCCGTAAAATTTTCTGAGGAAACGAAACAACTCATACTCCAACACATAATCTGGGGTGGATGAATCACCCAAACTTCACGTGAACTAATAATCAAGGACAGTGATAGGGTCAGGGAGGTAAATTTTAAGTATGATTGTCGGGGTTCCAACAACAACAACAACAACAATCAAGAAAGCCATCATTGGAAGAATACGTAACTCGGTACATTACTAATAAGTACATTTTATACACTTATCCAGGTCGTCAAATTAGATCAATTATTTTAAATTTGGATGAATTGATGCTCAAATTTTTTTTATATATTTTGTTTGTTAGTTACAATTCGATGAAAATGATGGGATTAGACAAAATAAGTGAAAATGAGGCTAAAATAGAAAAAAAATCAAAAGTAGAGGACTAAATTGCACACAAATCCAATAGATGATTCGGAGCACTTGATGACAATTGGAGAGTTCTAGGACTCAATTAACTTACCCAAGGCCGTTTTGGATGAAACACCACATAATACTCCATAATGACACCATCAAGAACAAGGTTAGCACACACATCAAGACAATTAACATACGAAGATTGAAGATTCAAAGACCAATTTCAAGATTAAAGTTAAGAACGTAAATTTTTAACATTTCTTTCATTATTCTTATTTTCGGGTTATGTCAATTAATTTTTCTTGTGTAATTGATCCATTAGCATGCTAGATTAAGTCTCGTACGTATTGGATGAAAATGAAACCTATTTGCTGTTTATTTTTAATTCAAGTTTGGTAGTTTAGTTAAGTTCTTGTGTTTGTTGATTAATCTTGCATGTTTAATTTCATTATTTGATTTCTTGATCACTAATTGAATATATAGTAGCTTGTTGTAGGGCTGAAAGTCTCACAATGGATCTACAACACTGTTTGATTAACATACATGCAATTGATGTTAGGAACATTATTTATCATGTGTACAATCATTTAGATAAAAGTGAAATTGAATATGTTTTATTCATTCAAATTCAAATTAGGAATATATTCGAATTGTGGCTAGAATATATTTAATTTATCTTTGAAAAGAAAGTTAATTACCATAGATTTATCGATTGTCAAGACTGCATGAATAAAACTAGATACATAATTTAGAATTGAAAGAGATAATAATAGGTAAATTAATAGTCCAATACACTCATTCCATATATACAGAAATGTTAATTTTAAAACTTTCTTAGATTACTTCAGAATAATTACAACAATCCCAATCTCGTTTGTTTGCATACTTTGAATCTGAATAGAAACTAGTATACTTTGATTGAATTTTATTTCTTGTGGTACGATACACATTACCTATCATGTATTACTTGTTAACGATGACATAAGCTTGTGGAATTTTCAATAACAAGTCTTGGACACTGTTACTAGGGAATAAATTATTTAAGTTAATTAGTTATTTTTGATTTGAGGTGTTTAATTGTTTTAGGCTACTCATTGAATGAACTAATTCTCTTGTTTTTCTCTTTTCATGAAACTAGTTTATGGAAGATTCTGACGAGATTGAGCTTCTTTCTATAGATCTCGAAATGGAAAGAACTTCTAGACAATGAAAAAGAGAATAAAGAGAAGCAAGGAAAATGGTAGAGAATCAAATTTATAATCAGGTTTAGAATCATTACTACCACCTCAGCCAACTCAACCAAGGATACAAGCCAATTTCTATGATAGACCTGATGTCATCAACTTATTTCAAAATCACCACGCATCAAGTTCTCTGGAAAATTAACTAAAAATCCTCATGAACATATTCAAACATTTTTTATGCTTTACAAGGCGATCAACCGTGAAGGTATGTCAGTTGACACTTTTTAACTATGCATATTCCCTCATACTTTAAAAGAAGGCGTACGAGAATAACTAATCTCACTATTTCCAGGGAGCATCTTTTTATGGAATGACATGATATAAAAATTCACCTTGAAATTCTTTCCACATTCTCGAGTCCTTCAGATCAGAAAGAAAGTCTATACTTTCAAGACAAAGGACCTTGAGAACTATCAAGAAGCATGTGAAATATTCAAAGATTATTTTAGAAAGTCATGCAGAAAATTAGCCTATGTGGCGAATAGAAAAAGAAGTGCCAAAGAAAATAGCAAGAATTCACAATGTTGACTTAACTACATCATTAGCAACCTAAATGGAAGCATTGACAATAAAGTTAGATAGTCTTACTCAGAATGTAAACATAATATACCAGACAACATAGGTTTATGAAGGCTGTAGGCAGATCATACCACAGAAAGATATCATTTAACCTCCACGTATATAATCAAGCCTGAGGAGGTTAATTGTATGCAGAACTTTCAGAGACAACTGAACAACCTGAACTCCAACACATATAATCCGGGGTGGCGAAATCATCAAAATTTCTCGTGCACTAATAATCAAGGTCAATGACATGGAGGTAATTTTTAAGAAAGACCATCGAGATTCCAACAACAGCAACCCAGAAAACCATAAGTGAAAGAATTATTAGCTCAAATGGGTCAGGTGATAGTTGTATTAGCAGGTAAAACTCAACAGACCTTACAAAGCAACACAAAAACATATACTAAAGAACATGTACAAGCCATTACTATCCTAAGTGGAGTTCAGTTGCCAGAGCTAACAATGAAAAGACTAGATGCCACAATAAAAAAGGTACCCACCACGGATGAGAAACACTTGGATTAGTTTGATAAAAACACTAAAGAAACTCAAGTAGATACAACAAACATTCATAAATTATGGAAACCATTCTTATCAACGCATACGTACCCTCGTCCTATTTTCACAAAGACTGCAAAAACACAAGTTTGATAAGCAGGTCACAAAGTTTTTGGAGGTATTCAAAAAGTTGCATATCAACATACTGTTTGTAGAATCCTTTACCCAGATGTCTAGCTAAGCTAAGTTTATGAAGGACATATTATCAAACAAGAGAAAACTAAAGGATAATAAAATGGTGATGTTGAAATAAGAATGCGACACAATTTTTCAGCACAAGGTACCATCAAAATTAAAAGATCCAGGGTGTTCTACTATTCCTTGTAATATTAGCGAGTAACGCATACAAAAGGCATTAAGTGATTTAGGAGCAAGTGTTAATTTAATGCTTTTGTCTCTTTTCAGCAAACTAGGTTTGGGAAAGCAAAAGACACTACAGTTACACTACAGCTAGCCGACATGTCAATCAAGTACCTAAGGAGAATTGTTGAAGATGTGTTGGTGAAGTTTGACAAGTTTATATTCTCAGTAGACCTTGTTAACATGGATATAGAAGAAGACGAAGACGACCGTCTCATTTTGGATCATCCATTTTTACTGCTGACAGAGCATTGATAAATGTGCAGAATCGACATTTGATCTTTAGGTGAATGATGAAGAATTGACCATCAATGTCTTCATTGCACTCAAATCTGATGATGATGATGAACAAATCCTCGTTGTCAGATTGATGCATTGGACATAATAGTGACGATACATTCAGACTCAATTATCCTCAAGACCTACTTGAGGGTTGCTTAGTTCATTCTAAAGAAGAGCCATCTGGATCAGAAAAGATAGAAGAATGTGTTTGGTAGTTGGAAGGCAATCCTCCATTTTTGAAATGGTTACGTTGGAGCTAGTGAAGGTCCCATAAGGCCTTTACCATTTATTACTTGAACAATTGCCTTAACACTTA
>CAIGRK010231628.1:0-13838 GCA_903798315.1 Fraxinus greggii
GGAGACAAGTACGCAGTCACCCCGACGAAGTTACGTCGTACGGGCTTCAGTTTGTTTGAGGACAGTGCTGTAAATGACCAAAGGGATTCAATCCCTATTCCTCAGGAGAGCGATGAGAGCGCAGATCACAAAAGTACTTCAGGTATGCACCTGTCGAATCCCGAAAGCGGCGAAAAGAGGAAGTCAGCGTCGAGCAGGCAAAAAGGGAAGAAGAAAAAGGTTTCAGCTCGGGAGCTATCACACTCAGTTTATCGGCAAACTGCGCCGCCGAGGAAGTAGCGACGAAGATTAACAGCATCATGGCGCCGACAAAAAATGCAGGGGTTGCCTGTGTTGACAAATTGCTCGCTTCAGGAAAGCTCGAGCGACGCACACCTTTGTACTTCTTCGCATACAGGCTTCTGGAACAGAAGAAATACCGAGATATGCTTGATGTCATGCAGGACGCCGATGAGAAGTTCGAGTGGATTGGGTGGCAATATAACGAGCGTAATAAATCTCCCCACTAAAATTATGCTTCAACCATCTGTACAATACATGTTTTAGTACATTTGATTTGGTGCATTTATCGTTCCTATCGGCCATTGTGTTTTCCAAACCGTGTGTTTATTTTTGTAAAGCATCTTCAGGAATGTTTTATTTGATAACATGGTTTTCTTTCTTGTGAATTATATGATGCAAATGTGATTATTTGTGAGTAACTGCTGAAAGTTGGTTTCCAAATAGTTTGTTCTGCAATTGCCTTTTCTATGGTAGTTTATGATAACTGCAAAATTTTTTAATCAATCTGCGACTTTGAGATAATAGATCGACATTTGACGTCCTGTTTAATGCTTTACTAAGCCTCTAGTACATCATGTTTTTTGCAACTAAATTGTTCACATGATTGGCTGTTGAATAGCAACAACAAAAATTATTTCTCTTGAACTTTTATCACTAGAAATCTGTACTAACGATGATTCATGAAACTTTTTGATTGGTAATATGCTGTAAGCGTCAAAGGAGGTATTGATGTTACAGAGAAAAAAGCATTTGATATACTGTTATCAGTTTGAAATGTCAATATTTCTATGATTTGCAACTTGATTATTGTACACATCAATTCCAAAATGGTTTGACAAACTATAGTTTCAGGCTATTGCTTTCCCAGTTTGTACAGAGGCTTCATGATAAACGAGAAATGGTATATTTTTAAAAATTTTCGAGCAGAACGTCCCAAAAGCAACAAAAAGTATCACGTCAAAAAAGGAATAGCACCCTATTTTTTGAAACTGGCTGGTACTATTATTTACATTTTACTCACAAGAGTAACCGGAGAAATGATTCTTAATTCCTATATATCTTTGCTGTTCGGCCACATGAATGATGCATCTTTTGTTCGGTGTCTACAAATCTTTGTCCAATTGCTAATTTGTAGTGGTCTTCATTTACTTACAATGGATGATCTCAACTTGAACTGTGCGCTTTTATTGGGATCCGAAGACGAAGAAGTCGATGATGACGAGTTCCTTAGTCAATTGGCGGAAGACGTCACGATATGGGTTACGTATTGTCGAATCGCAGTAAGCGATGCCAGGAACTACTATCTCAAACAATGTCGTCGTATCTGACGATACCCGTCTTCAAGAAATGGACAACTGTTCATGAAGGAAGCAATAGAAGAAAACAGCAAGATGTGTTATCAAGAATTCCGAATGTATCCGCAACTACTTTGTCACATCGCACATATTCTGCGGGACGAATAAGGCTTACGCAGTAGCTAACATGTCAACATCTACGAGCAAGTTGGAATGTTCTTGTCCATATTAGCGCACGGAAAGGATACCGCCAAGTGACAACAATTTTAATCATTCGTTGCAAATAGTGTCATTATTTTAAGGAGGTACTGCCGTCGTCGCCTTATCGGAAGCATCCGTTGTTTCGAGGCTGCATTGGTGCTATTGATGGAACGTGTGTGAAAGCTATGCTACCGCGTAACGAGCGGGTGAATTTTATAAGCCGCAAAGGAGTGCCAACACAAAATGTGTTGGCCGCATGCGATTTCAATTTGTGTTTTACGTTCGTGCTTACTGGTACCATCGGGAATACCCACGATGCGCAAATACTAACGCGTGCTATACGCAGTCCTGAAATTCATTTTCCATTACCCGAGCCAGGTAAGTACTATTTGGTTGACTCCAGGTTTGCTCATCGACCGGGGTACATGGCCCTTTACAAATGATCAGATATATTGTATCATTTTCAGGAGTTCCGCAATGATGGATCCGGTCGTCATCGATGATTTCGAAATGCTCGTGAGAGGTTTAATTACAGACACTAGTCCTGTAGAAACGTCATAGAACAAGAGTTTGGGGTGTGGAAAAAAAGATGGCAAATACTAGATTATATGCCTAGCTATTCGTTTCGAACACAAGTTGCAGTTGTCGTCGCAACGATGGGCATTCATAATTTTCTACGCCGATATGGAGTTGTGGACGAGGTATTTGATAGAGCAGAAACAGATGATGACACGTTCGATGTTGACCTATCCAACGCCGACGACGAAATCCACTCCGAAATGAACGCACCGGAAATGCAGTGAAGTGATTGGGACCGACTTTGCGATTATATGGCACAGCAACTGTGATCTTCAAATTATGTGGGGAAGATGAATTTGTACACTAATGTCTACGAATGTAAGAATGTATGAATGTAAATCGATGTTTATGTCTACGAATGTAAGAACGTATGAACGTATAAAAAGATTATTCCACTTTTGGCCGGATAGAAAAATGCACGATAACCGAACGAAATATTCAAATTTCGCATCATTTGGAACTGTTTTCCGATTTCAAAGAATAATGTGGTGAAAAGGAAACTTGCATCAAATGCACACGCTAAAGGGCAAAACTGGAAAAAGTGGGGAAAAGTAGAAAATGTAATGATGGCACAATACTGTAGCACAATGATTGATTTGACCCAAAGAATGCATTTTTCTTTCCAAAATGATAACCAAACGGAGGCTAAAATCATATTTCGGATTTGAACTAATTAATTAGTAAGAAAATTTATTTAGAAAAAATAAAACAATTTAATTTATTTAAGATAAAAGATTAGGGAGATTCTTTTTTATTCGGTTCTGGGTCTAGAACCGAACCAAACTCGTCGATTTTCGGATTCGGATACTTTTCGGGTATTTAACTTAAGAAGATTCGCTCGATTCGGTTCAGTTCGGGTCCGGTCCGATTCGGTTTGGGAGTTCTGTCCAGCCATAGAAATAATTGCAACATAAGATAAATTGGTACCGAGGGTGATGAATACATTCCTAATTTTTTATTTTAGTCCTTTCTCCTCGGTAACCCCCAATTTATAGAGCTCTGGAGATCCAAAGATTGTTCTTCCTAGGAATTTTAACGTCCGCAGAATTTTCCATGATGTTTTCCATCAAGAATCCCTCAATCCAACCGTCCCAAAAGAGCCCAATACTACCCGGCCCATATAGACCCAACCTAAAAAACTGCAGCAAGCCTCAAAAACCAAAATAATAGCCCATTTAGCAAAAAAACAAAATGACCCATAGCCTTTCATCAATAAACTCGATCCAATTACATACAAACCCTTCCCCTTCACGTCTCTAAACGGAACTGAAGCCGCATGCCACTACTACCAATTCACCATCACGACCCATTCCATCGTTGCAGTCTCTTCAACAACACCTCATCAAATCCCATCGCCGCGTTAAAGGGATGAATCTCTACCTCGATTGACAAAATACACCACCACTGACAAGCCATTATTGGGTCTGGGTATAACTGAAATAAGAGAGGATTTAAGGAAAATTGAAGTCTGATTTTGCATTCAAAATTCAGTTGGGAAGACGATAATATGAATCAAATTGCTGTTAATTACACTACCGACTGCTGCTATACTATTCTGCTTGGGAAAATTTGAAGAAAGCGAGGAAGAAGACGAGACAGAATCCCGCCATGAGAAAATCCAACCAAGAAAATGGGAGAAAATTCTGAGGAAGAGACTTTGATACCATGTCAAAATAGTTGGCCGAATGATTTTCCCATTAGGATTTCTTACATTATATAGGAATAATATCAATCAAAATATAGTATATGTAATTAACCTAAATATAGTAAATACAATTATATATATAATTATGTTAAGTCATAATCATCGTCAATCTTCGCGATCTTCATCAATCTCTGTTATATCTGTTGGCGATCTCTTTTGATCTCATTGACAATTTTTTTAAGATCCAAACACTAGAAAATGCTTTCCTAATTCAAATCAAAGATCTAAACACAGACATACTGTCTCAGCTGCTGTTGAGATTTTTTACCCATTTAACTTCTTTCCTTGGAGCATAATAAATCAGATCCCCAATATGACATTCCAAGCAAAATGATCTCTAATTTCAGTATATGCTAATGTAACAATATTGCGCTGCACATTTAGAATAAGAACAGCCATTTTAGGAGAACAAAAGCATGAATAATGCCCCAAAACCGAACAAAGCACAAAATAATGTTAATTCACTTTCACAAGCAACATAAATGCTTTGTCTGTCACTCTAAAACCTACAGAAAGAAGCCTCAAGATCCAAACAAATGTTGTTTACACGTAAAAACATTGTATAATAATGACTAGATAAAGAAAAAAACGACAAATATCAAAAGTGAGAAATGAACAAGTGTGCATCTGCATATAAATCTAGAACTTCCAGATTTCACTGAAAAAGAAAAATAATCAATTGTGTATTGACTTGATCAAAGGTCTTCAAATCTTCCTTAGAATAACATCTAAGATAAGCCAACAAAGGAGAAGCTAAACATACCAAGGGCATATCAAAAGCAGCAAAATTGCCAACAGGTTTATTTGCAACAAATACCATGCGGATATTTGACAGGTAGATTGTTCCCTTTGCTTTAACATGATCCCCGTGTGCGCTGAGAACAGAGAACGTGATTGTTAGTCTCATATTAACATAACAACCATCAATTAATCACTTGAAGAAGTCAAACTGGAATGAAATTAATCTACAATGCATAGCAAAATTTGTTATATTGTTGTATTTCAATTACAATGTCTAATGTCCAAAGGCCTGAATGCTTTTTTTCTGCGGCGAAAATCAATAAACAGTGCCAGAGAGCCAATCATCTACACATGGACAACGAGAAAGAACAGGAACTCCAAAACTGAATATTTAATTTCAAATAATATCAAAAGGCTAGATCAATCATGCTGAATAAATTTCCAAAAAAGACACACTTCAAATGACTTAATCCATGGTGTTAACATCTGGCCTCTCGTACTAGTGTCAATCAGTCCAATACCGTACCAAGAAGATTACAGCATCAGAAGCTAGCTTTACCAACATAATGCCTCTAATTCTTTTAACTATATAAATATTCAATATATTGTTGTTTTATTGTTTATTCAGCGAATAAAAATAAGCAATTGGCAAAAGAGAATTTCAGGACGATTAAACCCAAAAGTTATGATTCCTGCATAATACCAAATAATGATAATAAAAAATCTCCTATCAACTTGAAATATTTTTTAGGATTATGATTATCCATCAGACGAACATCGTTAGTACTAAGAATTACAAAGGATATGCAATTGCTAACCCCGGGATCTTGTCAATTTCGAACTCAACGCCATCTCTGGCTAGCACGAACGTTTCGTTGACAAAAGGCACAGGCATGCCATTAGAAAAAAGCTGAGGATTCAAAGCCATCAGAAGCGTTTCGCCGTTGATCAATTGGAAGAATATCAGTATATCACTAGCAGAGATGGAAAAAGCTCGAGACGATCAATCGCTATATAAGCGAATATCATACGTATTCTACAACATTCAAGATGTTAGATTTGGGAATTTGTAGGCAATCGAATGCCATTGGTAAAAATATTCAATTTGTCACTCAACTTTAAATTGTTCCAAATTAGTTATTCATATTTAAATTTAATTTCAAGTTGATCATTTTAATTTGTTTTCATAATAATTTGGGTTGCAAATGATGAGGCCCCCATTAATAGTAGGTGGAGAGCCCTGTTTGAGCCTATGTTCGGACAAAATGTATTTTTGAATAGTATTTTATTGAAAAATGTGTTGTTAAAAAAATATGGGAAAATTTGAATTTATATATAAAATTAATTTATTTGAGAATATGTGGTTAAAAATGAATTTTTAGAAAAATAAGGGCCAAACATAGGTCTTATGTACGAATGAGTCAATATTTGGTGGGAAGTTTATCGTTGAGATTTGATGACTAGGAATGTAAATTAGATTAATAATAGTTGGACGTTTAGGAAATAGTTCTTTGACCAACATACCAATGGTTAATCTCAACTACAAGATTTTCATAAAAAATTTCTTCGACCAATGTAACAATGGCTAATCTAAATTTCATGTTAATTATATCATAATGTTTCGATAAGAATCCATTTTTTTCCTTTTAGGAAAATGCACATAATATGAAACTTCTAGCTGCGTACCTGCTCCATTGAGGTATTTGTTAATCCTTGTATATATGTTCACAGAACTCTGAACGCATCCTCATTTCCCTATAGGTAACTAATCTGAAAAAATTACTGCTAATCAACAAATTTTGTTAATAGGAAATAATAAAATACACCTAATGTTTCATATGGTTGATAGAATAAAAATGTTTCAGTATGCCACTCACCATATTTAGATTACGATTGATCTTTGCTTCTCTATACAAGTTCATCATGGCTACAAGCAATAATAATAGTATTAACTGGTGTTTTAAACATACCTCTTTCGAAATGAAAAAAAAATAATTATTTGTGAGTGTTGGAATTTGAGTGTGATCTGAATTCCTTTGTTGAAGTGTTTGAAGTAATTGAAGAATTTTAATTGAAGTACACGTCAAAAAGAATTCAGTTTGGAATGCTATTGGAGTCCTATATCAAGTTGGAGTTCTATTTTGGAAGCCAATTGTGAGTTGAAATTTGTATTGGACTTGAAGATGTTGAAATCATGGACCGGGAAGAAAAGTCGCCGCATTTTCGCTAACCTACCGCTAGCTGGCCGCTCGAGCAATACCTGCAGATTTTCTCTCAAGACTTGGTCACTCGCCTTCGCCCTCCTAGAGCTCGAGGGACGGACCGTCGCTAACTTGCTGCTCGAGCGACAGTGTTATCTAGCCCAAACCAGTTTCCCGTTTTAACACATCTTGACATTCTACTTCAACTACAACTCATCTATTAGGGTTTTGGAAGTCCTCTACATATTCCCTGTAAATACTAGACTCTTCTATATAATTTTATAAGTGTGAGAAAATAGATTACTAGAATTATATGATCCATTGTAATTTTCTCTCTTCTCAATTATTCTTGAATCAATAAAATTTCTTAATTCCTCTACCATATTTCTTGTCTTTATTATTCTTTTGTTTGATTAAATACTTTATGATTATGTCATATAACTTTAACATCTCAATCTGGTGGTTGGTTTCATAACAATTAGTATCAGAACTATTTTGATATATTGTTTGTTGCACAACAATTGGTATCAGAGCTCAGGTTCAGCAGTTTCCCACAGTGCAAGGTTTGATTTGTTCGAAGTTTTTTGTTCGTGATGACTTCTATGAAGTATGACATTCTGCTTTTGGATCGGAGCACTAGATTTTTGCTATGGCAAGTTCAAATGCGTACAGTACTCGCACATCTAGATTTAGATGATGCGTTGTTGAGTATTAACAAGATGCCAACAACTTTGATCGCGGAGGAGAAATTACAGAAAGANGGTTCAGCAGTTCCACTAGAATGCAGTGTTTAATTTGTTTGAGGTTTTTTGTTTGTGATGGCTTCCATGAAGTATGAAATTTCACTTTCGGAACAGAGCACTAGATTTTTGCTATGGCAAGTTCAAATGCGTACAGTACTCGCACATCTAGATTTAGATGATGCGTTGTTGAGTATTAACAAGATGCCAACAACTTTGATCGCGGAGGAGAAATTACAGAAAGACAAGAAGACAATTCCTCACATTCATCTTCATTTATCAAATACTATTCTTCAGGACGTTTTGAAGGAGAATTCAGCAGCTGCTTGATGGTTGAAGTTGGAGCAATTGTGCATGACTAAAAGTCTGATAAGCAAGTTGAACATCAAGTAGCATTTATACTCTCATCGAATGTCAGAAGGAGGATCATTGGAAGATTGTCTGACTGTATTTAAAGAGATTGTCGCTGATTTGAAAACTTTGGAAGTAGAGTATGATGAAAAAGATTTGGCCTTGATCTTATTGTGTTCGTTGCTCTCTTCATTTTCTTCATTTAAAGACACAATCTTGTATAGTCGTATTACTTTCACCATAGAGGAGGTGTATAATGCTCTGCATTCAAAAGAGAAGATGAATCATCTGGTTTTTGAGGCTAGAGATGGAGATGGTCTTATTGCTCATGGTGGCTTTGGAAATGGTAGATCGAAGTCTAAGTTCAATAATCGAATTTGTAACTACTGCAAGAAAAATGGACACTTAAAGAAGGATTGCTACAAATTGCATAATAAAGAAATGATGGCTGTAAGTAGATATTCATATACTTCAGACGAAGCAGACCTCGTAGAGAACGTTGTAAGTGATGGAGATCTCTTAGCTATTTCTGACATTGAGTCTAAACCGGAAGATGATTTTATTCTTGATTCAGCATGTGCGTTTCATATGTGTCCTAACAAGGACTTGTTTGCTACATATGAAATTGTTTTCAAATGTGTCGTGGTTATGGGAAATAATGCACCTTATCGGGTTGTTGAAATTGGTACGATCAGATTGAAGCTATTGGATGGAACAATTAGAACACTGGCCAGGTTCAACATATTCCAGATTTGAAGAAGAATCTCATCTCCTTATCTATCCTTGATTTAAAAGGTTATGAGTTCTTTGGTGGAGGTGGAGCCTTGAAAGTTTGTAAGGGTGCCCAGGTTGTATTGGATGGACAGAAAATGTCTTAGTTATACATCTTGCAGGGTCGTGCAGAGTAGTGCTAGATTCATTGAAAGAGGTGGAGTATTGTGCTTTGTTAGAGAAATTAATTTTTTGACTATGGTTGAAGAAACCAATTCATTCCTTAGTGGAATTCATGTCAAGGTGGAGATTGTTAGAATTTGGATGTGACCCAAATTCCTTTGTTGAAGTGTTTGAAGTAATTGAAGAATTCTAATTGAAGTGTACGTTATGAAGAATTCAATTTAGAATGCTATTGGAGTCCTATGTCAAGTTGAAGTTCTATTTTGGAAGTCCATTGGGAGTATAAATTTTTATTGGACTTGAAGAGGTTAAAATAATAGACATGGAAGAAAAGTCACCACATTTTTGCTAGCCTACCACTTGAGCAATACCTGTAGATTTTCTCCCGAGTCTTGGTCGCTCGTTGTCGCCCGTCGGCGCTCGAACGATAGTGTTATCGCCCCAGCATGTTTCGCGTTTTAATACGATTTTGACATTCCACTTTAACTACAACTCATCTATTAGGGTTTTGGACGTCCA
The DNA here is from genome assembly GCA_903798315.1 of Fraxinus greggii. NCBI lineage: Eukaryota > Viridiplantae > Streptophyta > Magnoliopsida > Lamiales > Oleaceae > Fraxinus > Fraxinus greggii. The sequence goes on from CAIGRK010231628.1 coordinate 9,509, forward strand.
CTTCATGTTCTCTATAAACACTATGCTATTCTATACAATTTTATAAGTGTGAGAAAATAGATTACTAGAATTATAGGATCCATTGTAATTTTATCTCTTCTCCATTATTTTTGAATCAATAAAATCTCTTAATTCATCTGCCATATTTCTTGCCTTTATTATTCTTTTATTTGATCAAATACTTCATTATNGTTCTCTATAAATATTAGGCTTTTATATACAATTTATACGTGTGAGAAAATAGAATTATATGATCCATTGTAATTTTCTCTCTTCTCCATTATTATTGAGTCAATAAAATCTCTTAATTCATCTGCCATATTTCTTGCCTTTATTATTCTTTTATTTGATCAAATACTTCATTATTGTGCCATATAACTTCAAATATTTCAATCCGATGGTTGGTTTCATAACAATTTCCATACCATAATTATTCTGGTATCTTGTTTGTTTCACAATAGCAAGTTACTTTAGAAAATAACAAAAGGTAATAACTTAATTTTCCAAACCTTAACTTGGATACTTTCGCGGAAGACTTGAAGTTAATTTTGTGTTCAACAATTTCCATTCCCTTTTCCACTAGGAGTCTTCAATAATTTTTTTTCTTTCCAAATGTGTTAGGGCCCTTTATCTAAGGTTTGAGAAAGGTATGGTGGGCATATCATTTTGTTACTTTGTGGGAACAAGGATGGAGAAAGCCCTAATGGCTTTATATGAACATAAAGAATGGCCTCGGCGGTTCAAAGTAACCAGGTTTATCCTTTTTCCGGTGCATTATCTTGTAGGATGGTTCCCATCTTTGGGCACTAGCTTTGCATAAGCATAAGGAAGGGCGGTGCCCCCCTCGAGCCTAGTGAAGTAGCGGTGATGCTTCATGCTATGGACTACCCTAAAGAAACTCCTATATATGTTACTTCTAAGTAGTTTTATGGTGGACAAAACCACATGGAACCATAGAGGAAATTTCGCTAAATTGATAATCGAATTTCGTACGTACATGGATCGTCACCTTAAATCAACAAAACCTGACAAGGTTATGTCGAAATCTTTAGGTGACCCATACATGGCCACAGCCACATTTGTTGAAGATGTTGCTGTTAATCACTAGACACAACTTGTATGTGTAGAGCTTGATCGTGATAGTTCTCGTAGTGTAGCATAAACCACATGATATTCGTTGAGAGCATTTCCTTGAAAAAATATACCCAAGTGCATCAAGAGATTTTTCAAAGTTAATTTTGCCTTTTTACTCTTAGTGCATATTTGGTATGCATTACTAGAAGATGAAATAAATAAGATTTTAACTTTTTTGATACTCTCCTGCCAAACATGACATTAAAGTTTGAGCAAAACCATACTGTACAGTTCATGCTATCTTGGAATTTTAATGACTTTACAGAGACAATTCAATGAAATGTATGTTACTAGAAAAGCCTGTTAGGATCAAAAGAGGCGATATTCAACAAAATAGAACACTGCAATTTGTATAGGGATGCAGTATTATTTTTCTGTGTATAGTTATGATTGCATATTATAAAATGCCATGTTTGTTATGCCGAATGTCCAATTTACTTTATCAAAGATAAAATTTGGTAGTTGGCAGAGTATAGTTTGTTGGAGATTATGTTGTAGGAGTTTTTGCGTGATTGTAATTATCATCATTTTTGTCTTTTCGAAAATTGAAATAATTTCGAATTTGTAAGATTTTTTTGCTAATTTTAGGGCTGTCTATGAAATTCAAAAATTCCATCTACGTAAACATCTTGTATATTGTTTAATGTTATATGCAATAATTATTAGAAAAACTCTAGGGTTTCTTCTCCAAATTGAATTTATAACATTCAAATGGATGAAGATTAAGATTGATGATGTGAAAATCCCACCTAATTGAACTCCTCACCAAAGAGCTTGATAACCAAATCCTCAATGGCAAGTCTCATGGTAGATCCAACCTTCATGCCATGGTTCTTCTTAAAGTGATCAATCAAGATATGCTTGATACCGAGCTGCTTTGAGCCGATATCAGTCAACAACCCCTGTGCAATTGTGTTATGAGGCCATACATAAAATTAGATCAAGAATTAAGATTGCCCAAGATCGTCAGAAGAGCTATGCTGACAAAAGGAGAAAAGAATTTGAATTTTGAGGTTGGAGATAAAGTATATCTCGAAGTGGCGCCAATGAAGGGAACATTACGATTTGGAAAGAAAGGAAAATTGAGCCCTAGATTTATCGGTCCATTTGAGATTCTTGAAAAAATTGGCAATGTAGTATATCGTTTAGCTTTGCCACTCGAACTAGCAGCGGTATACAACGTATTTCATATTTCAATGTTAAGAAATTATATCCCAGATCCTAGTCATGTGGTGAATGTTCAGTAATTGGATGTCCAGAGTGATATGTCGTACAAAGAAGCTCATACAATAATTTTGGAGAGAAATGACCTTGTTCTGAGAAATCGAAGGGTTCCATTAATCAAAGTGGAGTAAACATGGTGAGGATGAAGCTACTTGGGAAAGAGAAGAAGACGTTTTAGCCGAGTATCCTAATCTCTTAAAACAAGTAAGTTAAATTCCGAAGACGAAATTATTTTAATTGGGGAGAGTTGTAGCGACCGAGAAATAAAATAAAATAAAATCTTGTGTTTCATTTTAAAATGAATTCTTAAAAATAATTTTTCTTGTATAAATCAAAAAATAATTTGGATTATGTTATTTCATCACTATGACAATTCCTAAGAGTTCAACTAAAGTTTTGATCACGCTAGTAAAGTTTCGCACACTTGTTTTAAAAAAAATTTGTAAGGTATCGAATTTCTAGTAAATGATAAATTTTCATTTTGATGACACACGTTATTATAATCGTTGCATACATGTTTAGTGCTTAAATTTTAAGAATTAGATAAATCGGATATAGTGTACCAAACAACTCCATAAAAGCAAGGGTGTTTGCTTTGATTCACGACGAGACTGCCCAAAATCCTGACATAATCGCACGTATTTTTTCTGTCTCTAGTATTTCAGTTTACTTCCTTATTGATTCTGGTGTGACTCATTTGTTCATATCTAATGCAAGTCTAGTTGAGATTAATATTTCATGTCTAAGAGTGATAGTGTACTAGAGGTTAGATAAATCGGATATAGTGCACCAAACAACTCCATTTTCATCCCATCGTAATTATTATTTTTTCCCTCTCACTTACGGTCAATCCATCAAAATTTATTTGTACCCCCTTTACTATTCATCTGTATCAATTCCCCATGATGTATCAAAGACCAGGAGAAGAGGAGTTCAGATTTTATGGGTCGAAGATTAAGGCACTTTTTCGCAACATCTCCACTTTAAAGGTCGAGAGCATGTCGAGGAAACCTGATTGTCAAGGGTATCTTGTTTGTCTTATTAGCACCTCATCTTAAGAGAAAATATTAGATGATGTGCCAATAGAACGTAAGTATGCTGACGTGCTTCCCGATGATCTACCGGGTACTCCGCCCGATAGACAAGTGGAATTCACAATAGATCTGGTACCTGGAGCAACTCCTGTGTCCAAAGCCCCAAACCGAATGGTACCAAAGGAATTACAAAAGTTGAAGATGCAGTTAGAAGAACTTCTAGACAAATGGTTCATTAGACCGAGTGTATCTCTATGGGGAGTTATAGTACTCTTTGTAAAGAAGAAAGATGGTACAATAAGAATGTGCATCGATTATCGTGAACTAAATAAGTTAACGGACAAGAATAAGTATCCCCTTCCTAGGATTGAGAATCTATTTGATCAGTTGAAGGGTGCATCCATGTTCTCGAAAGTTGATTTAATGTCGGGCTGCCATCAGCTGAAGATTAAGAAGGTAGATGTACCAAAGACGACATTTAGGACTCGATATGGGCATTATGACTCTAATGCCCTTTGGCTTGAAGAATGCCCCAACAGTGTTTATGGACTTGATGAATAGGGTGAGTGTTCCATCAGTATTTGGATACGTTTATCATTATATTTATTGACGACATACTGATATACTCAAGGGAGTCTCAGTAACATGAAGAACATCTGAGGATAGTTCAGAAATGCTACGTGAGGAGAAGTTATATGCCAAATTCAAGAAATATGAATTTTGGCTGGACCGAGCCTGATTTTTAGGCCATATGATTTTAGCGCAAGGAATTGTAGTGGACCAATCCAAAGTTCAAGTTATGACCAATTGGCCAAAACCTAAAAATGTTGGAGAAATGATGAGTTTTCTAGGTTTAGCCAGCTATTATAGACAATTTATTGAAGGATATTCCAAGATAGCAAGTCTTATGACACAATTGTATCGAAAAGGAACTAAGT
>CAIGRK010231649.1:0-15535 GCA_903798315.1 Fraxinus greggii
ACTCGAGAGCTAGTAGACTCTCGAGAAGCCATTGAGGCAACGCAATGCGAAATAAGGAATTCAAACGAAAACTTTAAAAACTCGAATTTTAGAATCCAACAAATTATGAAAAATTAAACTCACGAAAGATAATAAAAAACAATGAGATAACCCTTTATTTATAAGGGTTTACACGAAAATCTAGTTTAATAGGACAAAAACTAATGAAAACCTAATTAAGACAAACTAAAATTTAAAAAGAATTCAAAATAAACTAAATGACAAAAGTAGAGCTAAAACTTTAAAAAATAATTTTCGAGTTCTAAACGAAACTCAGATGGCCAAAATCAATCGTATATCATGGCATAGCGATGAGTATTATTCATATCGTCGTCCTCTTTTCGAAATGTTATTATGAGCCCAAACCGAAATTCAGATGTTCACTCTGCACTACGTTTTCCCCATTTTGATCCAATTTTTCGCCAATATATTCTACATCAGAGTGGAGTTCTGGGAGAAATGGAAAGAGACGCAAGAGAGAGGAGAGTATGAGTTGGTGGGGAGACAACATAATTGTAAAGAAGATAAATATGTTTGTCATATTGAAAAAATAAATAAAAATTAAAGCCACATTACATAAATTTGTAAAAGAATTTATTTTTTATTTTCAACTCTTTTTATTTGAAGCTTACCACTAATTTATTTGGTGTATAGTGTTTGTTGTATGTCGTAGGGAATTGGAGTGTATCAATAATTTATTGTGAGTTGCATTTCACAATGACAGTATAATATATATTTATAATTGTTTTAAAAAAACTGTTTCAACATTTCAAAAATAAAATCATCACTAGAACATGGACAGGGACAGCAATAAATGGTCAAAATGATTCTTACTCGCACATAAAAAATTTTGTATTTGAATTGAAATCAATACACTAAATTAAACAGAAATAAAGAAAATAATTTACATGGCTCCTGAATTTGTTCAATTCTATTTAGCCAAACATATACAAAATCTAGCAATTACACTCATAGGTCGAAACGTATGCATGCATTTTCTATACTATCTAAAATGTAATGTTTACACGAAAGAAAGATATATATTACTCATAATTGAATTGAAAGATTGAACACACTCATGAACATTTCAGCGTCGGATCTATTCAATTTTTATCTTCTACAGTCGACATTCTCAACAAAATGAATCAAATTAGTTCTTATTAAATCAGATCAAATGAATGTGAGATTTTATCCAATTTCATTTTTGAAGGCAGCATAAATCTTATTTTATAAAAGGTAATGTAAAGAATTATTTCAATCCACACAAACATATTTTTAGTCAATTAATGATTCAACATTAATAATCACCTTGCATCAAAGATTATTTATAATCTAATTACATCATAATCAATTGCGGGACCCAACCACAAATTGGACTGTCAAGATTCAAAATTGTCAATGTGTCATTTACAATTGTCGTTAAAACATTTCATATCTGCATTGTGACGTCAAACTTGAAAAACAAATGAAAGAAGATTAAATTCAGACCGAAAACTTCATTATTCTTCCATTATGGAAAATTATTCACAAATACAGCTTTTCCTGCACTATAAATTCTGCAATAATTACTTTACAAGCATGAATTTTCAGTTCACGAACGTAGGCACGTAAATTTCCATCCATAAGAAAGGAACAAATATTGAAACAATTATTAATATTTATTGATGAAATCATATTGAATTTATGCAAACTCTAATTGGTGGCTCGCGCTTTGGGAGGTCCTATGAACAATGCCGTCTCAACTTCCTTAACTTGACCAACAGCCCCCGAGTGTGGAATTATTGACAGTGACAATGGCACCATCTCACACTGCACAAATTAAATATTTAACCAATTGTTTCAGTCATGTTCATTAAATGGTAAACATCGATCACAAGTTATATCCACCCGTTACGATTAGCGTTAATTGTAAAACGGATTTGGCCGAGCCAATTTATCTAGGCAGAGGCCTGGAGTGACCAAACTTCTTGACAAATAAGGCTGGACGGACCAGTCATCCAAAAAGATGGTACACGTTTCTTTTTTAGTTATGTCTAATCATATTTAATCTGACATACTGAACGTGATCTAAGCTTGATTTTTCAATTGCCTCACACTTTCACGGCGTGAAGTAGAAATATGCAAAAATTATAATGTAGGGACCCAACAGTAAGATGAATTGATTCTGATTGATAGTATGAAGAAAGCCGGACTCATTGGCCTTCCAGAGATCAAATCTCTTAAACTGAGCCCTTTTATAGTGCTATGGAAAAAACCTATGTTGGGATGCGTAAAATTATATTCTAACGGCTCTCTTAGAAAAGATGGTCAGGCTGCAAGTGGTGGGAGCGATGATATATTGTTTGGAAGATGTGCTATGGAGTCTTATGGGAAGTGTACCATACTGGAGGCTGAAATCAAAGCGAGTGCTAAATATCCGATACCAACGTGAATACAAGAAAGTGTGGGCAGAAGTTGATTCCAAAACACACAAACATAGGGCAGTGGCAAGTGTAATATGACCAAGAGTAGATTTATCAGATGCAAAATCGATTAGAAATCAAAATCACACACAGTGGGAAGGAAATAGAGTTGCTGATTGGATAGCTAATGTTGGATATAAAGAAAAGATATTCAAGTATTGCAGTTTAATTTTAAAGGAGAAGTGAAAGGCCTGATCACTTTGGTAAATGGTCTATCGCCTCAATCAGAATGATAGAAGGTTGACACAGGAGCTGTTTGGGCCGATGGAGTTGAAAAGAATGAGACCTTATTGCAATTGCGAAAGGAGTAACTGCACAAGCTGACCGCAAAAGAGAGAATTATATGTTGTAAATGGAGTATTACTCCCAATTGCATACATAGGGCAATGCTTGTATCAGTAGTTGCACTCCTTGTTTTTCCTTTATGTTTAATAATTTGGGAGGTAAGGTACATACTTCTCCCTCCTTTATCTTATAACATTTTTTGTCATCAATAAAAATATTATCTCAGGCTTGGATTTTCAAGCTGAGATATTTTGCCAAAAAAAAACAATAACTTCATTTTCTTAAAATAAAATTAGCATGTAAAACCCACCTTTTCTCTTAATTCTTTGTTTTGTTTTGCTAAGATTTTCTCCTGCATTATGAAAGAAAAAGGTTCAAAATAACAAGCACTGCAAAAACAATTTGTATACATATAACTGTGCATTTTATAAATGAAATTTTTTTAAATATAAAGACGTGAGTTACCTGTTCTTTCAGCTGATCAATCTGCTCTTTGAATAACAAATTCTGGGCATTTTCAAATGCAGTCTTAGTCAAGCTTATTTTTTATGTTAGCAGTTTGCTTTATAGACTGGACAAAATGTTATGACATACCTTTCTCGCCCTAATGCTGATTAAACTTCGTTCCAACTGGTCTTCGACCTGTTGTAATTCATCTATTGAACAAGTATCCAAACCATCTCCCAGAAGCTTTCTGTCATGAGTCCAAGAATCCCAGAAAATGACTCAAGTCATGTACTTTTAAGTTACTTCTAAGAATATTTTTTTTTTCAAACATGGTTCGATAATTTACTTTCGAAAAAAGTCCCTTATTTTTAAAACGGTCAGTACCTTGTAGTAATTGAAATTATTAACTTAAATAGTTTCCAAGTTCAGCTGATTAGGTTACATGTGCACTTTTAGGTTTAGCATGCTACGAGTATCCTTTTTGTTAGGTGTACAACATTAACAATTAGCAGCATTTATGGTAAGAATAAGACTAGGAGAACAACCTCTTTGAATCCTCAAGGAGATCGATCTTCGTTCTCAGTTCTGTAGTCTCGCCTTTCAAATTCTGCATGGATTTAGCAAATGAAAGGTAAAGGTAGAGCCAAACTGAAGAGGCCATAATTCATGTTAATTATGGTGGTTTCTAAAGAAAAATCTTTTTGAATCTCAAGAACATTGAAGAATTTAAAAGACAGATGTCCTAGACAGCTGTAAACCTCGATCATTAGTTTAATCAATATAAAACAACTGAGACCATCATGAGTTGTAAAGTTATTCGACAATATTGAATAATGTATAAAGCACAATCAAAAATTAAACCGTTCTTGAATGCAATCAAATGTTCTAAAAACATTTGGTTGCAGATATCAGAATCCATTTAGATACCCCAGTGGCGTTCTTTTCTTCACAATTTTGGTATTGCCTATCTCATTTTACGAATAAATTACTGATGGCTTGTATACAAAATTTCAAGCGTTTAAAATGACCCCTCCTTTGGTATCAAAATAAGTTATTATTTTCACATTCAGATCAGTTTCTCCTGTTCAGAAGCTGGAGCCAAACCAATTCACTTGATTAGTTGAGGAATTGAGCTTATAATTCACATAGCCTAGTTAATTTAGAGGCACAACAAGAAGACAGAGAGAATGCTTAGCAGTTGATTGCAGCTTATCGATCATATAAAAGAAATAATTACCCAGACTGAGAAGAATCTGACCTCAATATTTTGTTCAGTTGTTTTTTGTTCAATAGCTCGGTTTTTGACATTCTTTAGATACCGTTGTGTGGTCTTGTTGACACTGTAAACATTTCGAAATACCACAATGAAGAAATTGCAATCAAAGTAAACTTTAGGACAACAGGGAAAAGGAAAATAAAATCACTATACATGTACAACTCTTACTACATTAGTCAACATTCAATTATCATAGTAAAGCATATCAATATAACTTGCGTATTGTTAACCCGAGTTTGCATCGTTTATCCCATCTTGAAAGAGAAGATTTAGCCTAGTTTTTTCTCCCCCTTAGCACTTTGATTCTACCCTAGTTTTTAAGATAAACCTGGACTATCTTTCAGTATAAATGACTTCTAAAGATTCTTCATAATCTCACACGGTATACATACTTCTGAGAGAATTTGTTCAAATATTTTGTACTCTCTTCATATATTGTCTCATATTATGTAGTTCCAGGGTAATTTGGTGTCTAAATACTTTATACTCTTTACATTCTTCCCTATAGTTATTAGTGTACATTATTCTTTTAGTATCAGTCCCTATTCTTTTAGTATCAGTCCCTGGACATAGGTCAAGTGTTGAATCACATAGATTATTTGTGTTCTTTTATCTTTTATATGACCTACCAGCTTTAAGGCCTCCACACAACAAGTCACAAGAAGGAAATGAGCGATTGTTGCAAGGAAGCGATTCACAGAAAAACTTTTAATGACGATAGTGGTTGACATGTTACTTTGGTGGGAATAATACTTGTAAGCAACAATATTTCTGTGCCCATTTAGTCTCTTCATAAATGAGGTCTGTGTGTAGAATATTTCAGATAAACAAAATGCCAGGAATTAAGGAATAATAATTCTATCCTGATTTAGAATCATAAAGAACCTCACATCAATTTTACAATCAAATTAACCATGCTTTCGAGAGAAAATTGTACACTTGGTCGTTACACTTAAATTTCATAAAGCCAAACCGAGAAACATGCTTTGGATTCATTTAACATTACATAAGGAGAGGGGAAGGAGAAGGGAGAAAGGTTTCAAGCCGCCCCTGCAAGAATGCCTACTATGAAACCATTCTATTTTAAGAGATATATACGCTATATTGGTTTAGATCAGGAGACGGGGAAGAATATGTTTAAGAAAACTGAAAATATTGAATTGGTGCTTGTTTGATAAAAAATTGACTTTTATCAACATTTCAACTGGTCAAACTTCAATTTTAACCACATATTTCATGTAACTCATAATTTTTATCAACTTTTCAACCACCCATTTTATCGACTTTTATCAAAATCTGCTAAATCTATAATAAAAAGATTTGTCAAACAGCTCCTTATGTCTCCAATGCATATTTAAAATTTGAGAACATATCCAATAACACTGAGTCAAAATAACGACGAGCTAAGAAGTCGAATAAACTGGTGGAAAGAAAATCTCTTCCCAATTACCCTCAAATAAAACCTTTGCTCAAGTAAAGAAATGCTTCACAATCATCCGCTATTGAAGTCCTTAATTGAGGAAAAGAACTGCACTCAATCATCTATGAATAAGCCTCAACTCTTAATGAACAACTCCACTCAATAGTCCACATCAAACTTGCACTCCTCGTATCAAGTCTCGAGGCAAGGACAACTCAAATCCCTACAACCATGGAAGAGTTTACTTTCGTCCAGTATTTGCTTAAAAGAAACCATTTTTTATTTTCGATCTTTGTTCCATTTGTCAGCAATTGCTATCCAATGTTGACAATGTCTTCCAATTTGAAAGAGGACTTGAATCATAATACTAGGATTCAAAACTGCTCTGCTATCAAAGCCTTCGCTTCTGAGAGGGGGAAAATCAGATAGCACCTATGAAAGCAAAGTTGCACAATTTGGCTGAAACAAAACGTTTGACTATTGCACCCCTAACCTAATACTGCAAATGTATTGATTCTAAATTGGTTTCCTGAACAAATCATCATGAAGATGGAAGAGCGCAGAGGTTCAAAGTTCACCCTGCAACAATAGGATATACCCAAAGTGTTGACTTAGTTATTGGAGAAACATTTTGTAAAATTGTCTAGCCAACAAAAATAAAAGTCATCTCTTATTAAGTCTCTAGAACAGTTTTATGGCGGCCATCAAACTTCTCATACACCTCGATCGTATAGTACTTTCCTTTTCTAGTAGCCACAGTCACTCTCCACAAATATTATAAAAAAATATGAACACTTCAAAATCCTTTTTTAAAAGGCGTATTGTAACCATTTTATTCAATTTGAAGAAAGAAAGAAAACAATAAAAAACACGCAAGATTTATAGAGGTTTGCCTCAATACAAGACTACGACATCTCCCATCGTTGTAGTAATTCACTATGACAGAAAAAAATTACAAGAAAAAATCGCACTCTTATCTTCTCTAACCTCTTACTCTCTTTTTGATGATAATAATAAAGTCTAAAGACAACTCCTTATTTATAAGATAAATTAGGGCAAAACTAAATATTACAAGGACTTCAATTCCTTAATAAATTTTACAAGAATACAAATTCCTAAGCAAACCTTAATAAAATTTTGTTCCAGGGGCTCCGCCACCCACACCAGTAGGAGGGGAGCCTCTTGTTCCCCTTCCAAACCCTACAGTGATCTCACTGAGAAGGTCGATCCACGACCAATTCCGCTACGAGGCAATAATTAGTATTCGAGAATGGTTAGGCTCCATCACTTAACAACATGATCTTATTGAGCTATTGATTGAAGAAAAACAAATCATTTTTAATTGTTCAAGTGCCACTACAATATGATCAAAATTTCTCATATTCCTACAAAGAATTTCTCGATGACTCTTTGATCATTAACTTGTTCCTCCTTAATTTTCAAGTGATTAAACATCAAGATAACACGATTAAAATCGTAACAAATTAGCTCTCTGACTTGTAAACCACTATAATTTCCGTCACCTTCGTAGGTTGTCTCCAGTTCATCTCTCCTCACCGTGCGAAAATGAATTCTGAAAAGTTTCAATATCATTTCATCATTTCATGATAAATAAATAAATAACATCTATTCATCCTTTTCTGATTCTCTTCAACTTCGTGATTTGGCTTAAAATCATGTCTTATCCTCCAATTATGCGAAACTAGTAATTTTCCACAAGTCACAGCGGAACTATATAATATCTTCATGTGTTGTCTTTACTTGTTGTAATTCCTCAAGTTGAATTAAAGAACTCTTGGTTGAAAGATGTTTAGTATGAAAATTCTAGGATTTTTTTATTTATTATTAAAAAGAAATTTTAAGGGGACAATGGCGAAATTGAAAGAAAAAAGGGTTAAATTGCAAAGAAAATAATGAATAAGGGCAAATATAAGATAATTTATGTACTGAAGCGCCTAGAACAAGACAGGTCACATAACATTCGAAGTCAATATCCGAAGTGAATGGGGTCGGCATCAACGAGGACCAAGCAACATGGCTAGAAGACACACATGCTGATGGAAGTCAATGCTTCGGCATGAGATACGGATCTTTTGTACAAAGATCTGTCCAAAATAAAATCTTATGAATGACGGATGAGACATCTCCATGTGGCCTACAGAAAGGAACTCCACGTATGATCCTCCCTGCACACTTACACAAACCATCAGCTGTTTGTGACCATGCCTGACGATGGAGACTACGAACACTCTCACAATCAATTGCAAGCAACTAATTTCGATAACGGGTATAACGAGTCACCGGTCAAAACAAAGCCCACACTCCGAGGCGCTGAAACACCTAGAACAAGACAAATCACATAACATCCGAAGTGAATGGGGTAGGCATGAACGAGGACCAAGCAACATGGCTAGAAGGCACACCTGTTGATGGAAGTCAACATTTTGGCGTGAGATACGGATCTTTTGTACAAAGATTTGTCCAAGATAAAATATTATGAATGATGAATGTGACATCTCTGCAGCAGACGCAATGTGTCAACTCAAATCAATGTGTCAGGAAACATTAAATGTCCGCCCACCTATGGATTGATAGATGGACATTTACGAAGAGACGCTTCAGACCAGCAGATGAAGCCACGCGTCTTCCATCCAACAGTCCTCCTCTCACCCATTCCTCTATAAATATCCATGCTTTGTGCCTTTGTAAGGTAATGTAACTTCACTCTTAAAAATTCACCATTTCCCTCGTGATATTACAGTAATTTTGGCGGTTCCCACTACCGAAATTAGTTACTTGCAATTATCGTCAATTGACTTGATTGTCAGAGTGTTCGTGGGTGCTGCCACCATCGTTGGGAATGGCCACGAGCGATTGACGGTTTGTGTCAAGTGTGTAGGGAAGAGAATACGCGGAGTTGTTTTCTGTAAGCCACGTGGAGATCCATTTTTCATGGTCAACATTAACCCTGGGGTAGTTTCATAATTACTCTTCCAGTTTTAAAAAGTCCAGTAATTATATTTTCTATATCGCTCTTTAATAACATTTTATAAAATATTATTTTCTACCCCCTTTAATAACATTTTCAATAAAATCATATTTTATATCCTAATACTTCATAAAAAGTTTAAAAAGTTATGTATATACGTCATCTTGAACAAGGCTTCGATATCATAAATATCCAAGATGAAGTCTTTTCACTGGAACCTTGTATTTTTCACTCAATTGCTTCTTTTGAATTGCTCATCATATGAAATTAGCACTCTTATTTATAATTCTAGGAGCACTCCATTTAATGTTCTCACATAAACCATACATTAGACATACTTGATATGTATATATGAATTCCTATATGATACGTTTAATAGTATAGATTAATTCTACTAATACAAGTGATTAATGATGAAGTGCCAATATTCTATGAATCTTCTTTCAACATTCGTTTTCACAAGTCCAGTTTAATTTCATATAATAAAGTCAATGCCATATAGCTACTAAAGAAGACCATCATTGGTGAAGCCCTTTAAAATTTTGGAGGTCGGTATAGTTTTCCAGAGTAGGAGTAGGAAGGGTGAGGGATAAGTTTCTTAAGAAACTGAGAGGATATTTACTTAATCTTGTGTAATATGAGGCAGATTTAAAGGTAATGAACAACTTGTCCATAAAATAGTTGGTCAAAATAACAACGAGCTAAGCAACTAACACAACAATGGAACTTGGACTTAAAGACCTTCAATCCCATCCCAAAACCTAACTCAGTTCTTATCACTAGAACAAATGTTCGAATATAAGATATGTAAGTCTTTGTTACATTATTTATGGCATCAATTGGCCTTTTTACTGGTAACTTTGAAGAAATTCAAGGATTTAGTTGTCCAACATTAAATTCTTGTGAGATATTTTTGGACGAATGAACGAAAGTCAAAGTTATATTATCATGTTAGAGTAATCTAAGAGCCTTTATATAATTGATGATTATTAGATTCGTGTAGCAAGTGATTCATGTACTTTTTAAATATACTATCGTAGTAGTTAATAATTGATAAATACGTGTATTTAGATTCATGTTTCTCAAGAAACTGTTCAAAAAAAAAAAATATATATTGTTAAGAGACAACAGGAAAAGGGATAGCTCGGAATTCTTTCAAATTTATTAAGCAATTGAAACGCATGTCAATGAGAATAGAGAAGACCACAAATTCAAAAGGAGCATGGGAAATTATTGCATTATTTTTTAAATGTAAAGAGAAAGTGAAGAAGGTATGTTTAAAAACTTTGACAATGGAAAAAATTATAGATGAAAGAGAGTGAAATATTTCAAAAATGAATTCAATTGTGAACCAATCGGTTTTGTATGGATTTTTTTAGAGAAGTAAAGAATCTTGAAAATCGAAATCTAATCTTCGTATTCTAGCAAGTAAATTTGTTCATCTTGTGGTTGATGTCGGACAATCTAAATTTCCTTCATCTTAACCTTCGGAAGAATTGCAAGTGAGTTTGAATCTAACGAATTTCAAATTGAGTTTGAATCTAACGAATTTCAAATTAGGACGAGAAATCGCCCAAGTTCCTTTCACATGGCACTAACTTATATTTGCGGAAGGCCGTGGTTCAAATCATAGACTTGGACAAGTCCATAGACAACTCATGGACAAGGGAGAAGAGGTCATGGAAATAACCAATAAGTTTCTGGACGAACTAACACATCAATTAGGATTAATACCACTTGTTGTGACATCAACCACCGAATTGAGATGGTGAAGTTATATGGCAAAATATGAAGTATTAGATCAAGAACAAAGAAAATAAGAATATAGCAGAGGAATTAGGAGATTTTATTGACTCAATAATAATGGAGAAAAGAGAGAGAAATTACAATGATCCTAAAATCAAGTAATCATATATCTCACATTACAAAATTGTATAGAAAAACTTAGTATTTATAGGAAAATATGTAGGGGGCGTTCAAAACCATAATAGATGAGTTGTAGTTGAAGTAGAATGCCAAAAAAACGTGTTAAATCGCGAAACGGGCTTGGGCCCGACAACACTGTCGCTCGGGCAACAGCCCCGTCGCTCGAGCGACGAGGTAGCGACGACGGGCAACAAAGTCTCGGGTGTTTTTCTGTCGGCCTTGCTCGAGCGTCCAGCTAGCGGTAGGCGAGCGAAAAAGCGTCGACTTTTCTTTCCGATCCATAATTTAACCTCTTCAAGTTCAATACAAATTCCAACTCCCAATGGCTTCCAAAGTAGAACTTCAACTTGACATATAATTCCAATGGTATTCCAAACTTATTTTTTCAAACACTTCAACAAAAGAATTCGGATCACACCCAAATTCCAACAACATCCCAAGGCAAGAAGCGTCCAGATTGCTTGATTCAAAAATAGGTCAAAACAAGATCACACAACTGAAGCTTAATCACATGATTGGGGCATTATTTCCATACCACAACAAAATCCACATTTTTATACATTGCATTGCATCTGTTATGTTTTCTTTAATTTTATAATTTACTTATGTCTTGCACCGAGTGCATACATTTTTCATTAACATCATTGCAAGTGGTTTTCCCATTTAAACATTGTTTAGTTATTGTAAAAGGATCATTTAAATTATCAGTAAATAGAACTTCTTTCAGTTTGATTTTTCCAAATTTACTATCATTGTTTCAGTATTTTCTGTCGAATGAACGAAATTATTCTCTCTTTTCTGCTCATCACAAGGACGTGGCATAAGTAATAACCTCATAGAAGAGATGAAGGGAAACAAACTTCGCGCATAAATCAAAGAGAAAAGGATTGGAGATTTTATGAAAAAGGTACACGAACATAAACCTAGACATAACGTTAGTGAATGTTTGTACAAAGTAAATGAAGCTGTGTTTGTCCATGAAAGTGAAATTGAAAATGTTTAAGAAACACTGATGATTGCTTGTGATAAAAACATGAATGGTATGTGGATGGTGAAGCTAGCTACAACGGGTGTAGGAAAATAAAATTATTTTTAAATCTTGTTGAAGCTAACTATGGAGAAGTAAGCACATGTTATGTCTCATAAAATTTAGGGATTAGAGATACAGCATTCAAAATTAAGCATGGCTATTGAGAAGAAATCTCTAATTTATTACATTCCAAGTTTGGGAAGCAACCTAGTAAATGTTGGTCAGCTCATGAAGAAGGGTTTTGACTTTCATTTTTCTATAATGTCTTTATCGCGAAGAAAAAGAATCAACTTGTCGCAAAAATCAGCTCGAGCTCCAATAATTTTTAACTAATGAAACTCGATGTTGTTAAATCACATTTTTCGTCTGAACTTGATCATAAAGGTATTGATGGTCAGCTTACTAAACGATCTCTTGAAAGTTCATAAATTGGAAGATTGACAACTTCTGAAGATAACATCCAAGCTTCACAAAATAGCAACAAGTCTTCAAAGGAAAAATCATCTCAAAATTCACCATCTATCCAAAAATGAAGAACCAGGAGTTTGAAAGAACTTAAGAGTCAACAAAGATCATCCAAATTGCTAGGAGTTTCAAAAGGGAAGCATCCATACCGTGTGAGAAAAGGATTACTGGGATTTTTAAAATTGAAAAAGACAAGGAAGCTTTAAAGTCATTAGCTAACAGAAAATTACACAGTCAACAAAGATCATCCGAATTGCTAGGAGTTCCAAAAGGGAAGCATCCATACCGTGTGAGAAAAGGATTACTGGGCTTTTTAAAATTGAAAAAGACAAGGAAGCTTTAAAGTTATTGCCTAACAGAAAATTAGGGACACATGCAAGAAGAAGAAAGGAGATGGCAAATATTATTTAGAAAAGATGATGGCTCCTTGACATGGTTATGAAAAGAATGGATTGTGGTTTTGGGAATCAAAGGCAATTTTGGTTTACGGAACGCCAATGAATAAATCAAATTCAGAGTTGTGTTCAGGTATTTGAGCATTCTTAGATGTATTAGTCACGGGTTCATGTAATTGTTAAATAAATGAATCATCTAGGGAGAAGTATTTAATAACGTCTATAAATCGTATGTGTATTAATAGAAATGCTAGATCCCTTCAAACTGGTTTTATTAACAAACTTTGTCATGTTATTGCTTATATGTGAATTCTTATTTGAAAAATTATACTTCAAGAAGAATTTCTGATGCTGGCTAGAAAAGTATTGATAAAAGATTAATGCTTATTTTGAACGTGAGTTTATGTTTCACAAAGATTCTGAAGGGTTATATTCTCACATTATCAAATATTTCATAATTTCATTTTGTAGAATATTATCATTCTCATTTTCTCATTACTTTTGGGACACCTTCATTTTGTAATGTCAGCACGGGCCTTAAATGTTGGTTCCTGCGAAGTATGTTACTTCCGCAGCAACATCAGATTCTGGTTTATTATAGTTGTAAAATATATTGTATTCAATGAGTTTACCCCATTCCAGATATCCTATTATCTTCCTATTGTTCTCTCTCCAAGAAACCCTAATTTACAACATGAATCTAAGTTGTTTAGGCAAATCAGAAATAACTACTTGTGATAATGTATCATGTATGCTCCTATTGTTTGAACTAATAGTACAATGGTCGTTTCCATGAAAAAAAATGTGCTATAGATCAAGTTTGAAGAAAAGGGATGCAGATTTGAGAGCGAAGAGGTGTAATTTTGAATGAATTCAAAATTGCGAGGAAAGTTTTAATTTTCTCGAGTAGAATTGACTAAAATTAATTAAGCTAATTAAGAAGTTCTTGGGGCCACATTCAATTCACATCACATGATTGATGCATCTGATAGCTCTTCTCTAATGTAAACTAGAATACAAATTCAATATAGTAATAAATATTTAACATGTTCACGAAATGTTCATTCACAATTTAACATAGTTATCAAAGAACGAACTCAAAATAAAAACCAAACAGCATATAGAGGGAGCTATAATAAATAACACAAGGTATCAAAAACTGTTATAGTTATAACACCGAATTATTTGCTCAAGTGCATGTAAAGTTGAATATAAAAAGATAAAAGAAATTAAAAAAATTGTAAGGTTGGACCTAACAGATAGAGAAATTAAAGAATGGTAATACTTAATTATAGCATACATTACAAGCATTAGTACCTAGATACATACATTCACATCATAGGACATTTTTAGTTAACATATTCTTCACTAATGGATTCAACTTACTAGTCCCTTTATCCATCCATTATAGTCCCCATTCGTTTTTAATTGCATTCAAGCTGTTATTTTTTTCACAAATAAGTAATCGTTTAAACGGCATTTCGTCAGTGTCAACCTAGCAGAGTGCTTTCGCAGGGGGAAATTAAACGTTAGATCATATTTTTCGAAATAGATATCTATGTTTTGACACACATACTCTAATTATATTAACATATAATATTATCCAAAAAAGTGAAGAACAATTCCACTTTTCAGTGCAAGGACCCAACAACTAAAATGAGATGGAGGGAATCTTGAAAATTACAAATTCATTTTATTCAGATTATGCTTGCTTGTTATGTTTTAGGATTGGAACACATGATCTTGTCCTAATAGAAATTTAATTATTCCAAAAGCTTCAAAATGCATATAGATAGAAATTAAACTGGTATCTCTTGTACTCACAACTGTAACCAAAGTATACTACATACACTTGGCAAAAGAAAGACACTCGTTATTTCAATATCTAGTCCCCTTCCAGACCCTTCCGGGCACATCAAACTTATTCTTGTGGGATGTGGATTTTGTAAGGGTCTTGTCATAGTACCGTAAATAGTATTCTTCAGCCAAAAATAGGTGAACTAATGTTTAGCAGAAAACAAGGACCACTTCAATGGGTGACGGCTTTAAGTTCAAGCTGCGACTACATTGTCATCATGATCGTCCTTTACTTTCAGGTGAATGACCTAGGCCAGTTTCTTATCAATGGACCTTTGACAAGACAATGTTTTGATATTAAAAATTACAGTTCTACTATGTATACAGAAAAGGGCTGCCAGAATTTCTATAGATGCCGAATATCTATATTTGGTGTCTTAATTGTTTTTATTAACAAAATACAAAAGCCTTGAATAGATTATAGAGTACTATAATTTCCTGTAATGCTTTCTTCAATGGAGTATAATTTAATCATAAAATCATGAAAAGAATAGATTACTTACTATGCGACTGTACTGGGGTTTCCCCCTAGTGTAGGTGTGTATATTCATTATGTTATATTTGAAAAAAGAAAGAAAATCTACATCTAAAGCAAGAAACGAGATAGAGAGGACCCCTTTCACAGAAATAAAGCCTGGTCATTGTACTTGTTTGACACATCCAAATAATCAAAATCTCAACTTGCATCAAATGTACTAATTACTATTTCATGTAAGTATATGTACGAGTACAAAACTACATAGCCAAATAAAAAAGATTCAGCGTAAACATATTATTTTTAACCCTTAAACTGTATATTAGAAGCATTAAAATAAAATATACCTGGAACTTGAGAATTCATAGAGTTTTCCTTTGGGAGAGAAGATTATAACTGCAACTTCAGCATCACAAAGAACTGAAAGTTCAAAGGCCTTCTTGAGCAGCCCACTTCTGCGCTTGGAAAA